>PVHY01020966.1:0-24721 GCA_004024945.1 Uropsilus gracilis
TCTTCTTGTGCACATTTGAAAATGTTTGTTTTGTATATATTGAAGAATGAGTTGATTCAGTGCACCACTGCTTAACTGTTCATCTTATCCTTGAAATTCACTCTCCCATCTTTATTTGTTTAAATTCTATAGCCATTCTTTGTAATCACTCACAAACTTGACTCCTCTGCCCTTGCTTGGTTTACCATATTTTTTATTAAAATGAAAAAAGACTACCAAAAATTGTCTAATGTTTCCCATTCAGGTAGTGGCAAAAGTGGTTTCTCAGCATCCACTCACTCCTCCTTTGATACAGAACAAAAGGCACTTGGCCCGTTATTCATTAAAGTTATTTGAAATTATGACTGCTCAGTTCACTAAAGATAAACAGAAGGCACTGATTTAGAAATGTTCGATTTCTTTCATTTCATTTCCCCCCCACTTTTAATTGCCTAGTGACTTTTCAGGAAGTTAATGGAATAAAAATGCCCTGTAACTGGATAATTCCACTTCTGTTCCCTTTCAGCTTGAAAGCCCTATTCCTTCTAAACTTATTCCTATGTATGTATGTTTCATTATCAGTGTTTCTGTCCTCTAATGATGCCCTTAATTTGGAAAACTTCCTGTCAAACTGTAACTGAAACAGTTTTTCCCACCATTCCAAGAACTCTGGCATCGTCAACACCATTGTGGAGCCTTCCTTGAAATTTTGAAGTAGGTCAGAAGTATCTCTTCCACTGATCAGCCTTGCTGGTCAGGTTTTCATCATTCCTCCATTTTTTTATGCCAAGCTTGAATAAGATGAAAATGTGTTTACATCTAGTCATTCTGTCCAGGGTCTGTGTATTTTCCATACTCATTGTGTCAGTGTTTTGCAACTAACCCAGTCCCAGGAGGTTCATCTTTGGTTCCAGCAGCTAAAGAAGAATGGTGGACCTCTTGGCATTAGCTCCACAGGATTTTTAATAGTGAACAAGGGACAATAGGTAGTGAAGAAACAACCACTCGATGTCCCCTTCCCCCCAGGTTGATGCTGCACGCCTATCCCTGCCTCCTAGGCGCAGGCGTGCCCATGTACACGTGCACACTCCTATTGGGTCAGGTACATGCCAACACAGGTGCTGGTCATAGAGGTATAGGCAGAAGGTGGAAATCCTGATAGCTTATTTACCTGACAGTTGGCAGCAGGACTCTGCTCACTGATAACATCCTAGAAACTGAGACCTTAATAACTATCTCACATCTGTGACAACTACAAGGTTAATTCTTCAAAGGTTAATTCTCAAATTACTGTTGAGAATATGTTTATTTTTCAGCAATTGTTCTGACCATCAGGGCATTGTTAGGTGCTCTGGAGCCATAGATTTTACTTGTTTCTTCATTAGTAATTCCTAATTTGGTAATGGCTGTAGTTCAGAGATTAATGCCTCAGTGAATTAGAGAGCTATCAAATAGTCCAAGTAAGTTAATGTTCCCTATAAAGGAATTCTATATATTCTATGAGGTACACCTTAGAAATATACTGTAACAAATTTTGGTTGCTGCCCTTTCAGTAAGAGAGGAAGTTAATACACTTAACTATATTGAACAAATGAATTTAAACTTCTATCAAGTGACCAGCACTGAGGAATTAAAAAGACGATTAATATAGTCTTCCTTGTTAAGGAATTTATTGAATAAAGCAAATACGTTTACAACCAACTTTGGCATAAGGTGATAAAAGCTATATATTTCCCCTATTTAAAGCACAGAGTTGCAGTAGGTAGGCAAAACTTCAATAATTTCTTTCTTTGCTCCTCAGAACTGCATTTCACTTCTCATCTATTTCCAAGACCTCTGTCCATCTCCATCATGCATAGTTATAAAAGTATTAGTATAAATGCTTTTTATATGCAGATATGTGTCAATTAGCATAAATGTGTATAAACAAAACATTTTAGCATAAATAAAAATGCCACATAATTTGAGATGTTATTTTATGTATCAATAAGAAGAAAATATTTTACCAATTAAACTAAAAGGTTCCATTGTCAGTAACATGGGTTCAGTTACACAGTGTTAAAATGGCAGGGGAGGCTCTGAGTGTGTCTTACAATAAAAATGCATGATATTTGAAATTTTCATTCTGGGCAATGTTTTCTATGTTATGATCTTATTCCATATCTACTCCTCCACCACATTTCATCCTGTGTTCCTGTCGACTGAATGTTCTGAGTTTGCTTTAATTCCTAACTTCAAAGTTGATAAAGTAGTGCATTAATACTATTTAATTCTGCATAATTCTCAGGAATCACTGCCAGAACTCAAATGGGGGAAAAATAGAGCAGTAGAACTGTTTAAAATTACAGAACACACTGTATTTCAGCTGAGTTCTGGGAAATACATACATACACTCATATGACCAAGAAGTGCTATAAGGCATACAGTTCCACAAATGCATTCGGTAGTAAGTGCGTTAGTTTTTGAAATGGATGGTGGGAAACTGCTTGGAAGCATAGAGAAAGGAGACCTTATCTAAGTATATAGGTGCATTTGATTTGGCACAAGTTATATATATATTAATTATTCCTTTGCATTTCCTTTACATGAACTATTTATTCTTGCCTTTTCTCTTTCTAGAATAGCTTTAGTTTTTAAAATTTTGATGTGCATGACCTCATCATATGTCAGAAGCATTAACATTTTAAAAATATTGACAAGATCCCATTGATTATTGTGAGTTTATTTTTAATGGTTTGGAAGCTGGACAGTCTTTAACTTTTATTTGGAGTTTAAAAATTATATCTTTTAAAATAATTAGATAAAAAAACTCTATCTAGAAGAAATTTAGGTGAGTGATGTGGGTAAAAAGCGATATTATTTTCTCCAGACTCTGAACTAGAAGCACCTAGGATACACAATAAATAAGTTATGCTTTCCTTATACTTTATAATAAATTTTTATTTCTTATTAAGTTCATAAGTTCATAAATTAATTATGATTTCATTCTGAAAGATCCTATTCAAAATGCTCACCTCCTACTATTCAAATTCTATCACTTTAATAGCAGGTGGTATTCAGATTATTTCATTACCCTCCTTTTTTCCAGTATTTATTAGTTATTTTTAACCAATGAGATAAAACTCACAGAAACTTAAATTGAATCATGTATGTTTTATTTATAAAGAAGATAGCATAATTTTTATTTTATATATTTTTTGTGGGAAAATGTTCACAAATTTTTAATTTTTTCTATTTTAAATGTTTTATTTAGATTTCCAGAAATACTATCAAGATAGTGGTTTTCCCAAGCTCAGCACCAAAATGAAGTGCACAACTTTGAGCAGGAGGGAAAGGCAGTGGGGGGGGATGGAGGAGGATTACAATGTTGTGAAATTTATAAATTTAAAAAATAAATAATAATAATAATTAAAAAAAAAGATAGTGGTTTTCCTATACTCCACACTCAGTTGTCCCATTTATTACTTACATCAATGTATACATCTTTTATAAAGCCAATGTTGATATATTGTTATTAATTAAGGTTCATATTGTCGGATTTCCTTAGTTTTTACTTAACCTTTTTTTCCAAGATGTTCCAAGATCCTATTCAGGCTACCTATTTTATTTATTTATTTATTAATTATTTTTATTATATATATATATGACAATTAAGTAGCATGCCTCTATGTTTCTTCCTTTCAAAGATAAATTTCACTTTTGTTACCATGCTGTTATTTCACTTTTGGCTGTTATTTCACTTTTGTTACCATGCTCAAATACTTAAATGGTAAATAATATTTACAAGAAAGCAAATATTAAAATGATAATTTGATAAAATTGATTAAATAATTTACCATTGTTTAATTAAAATATTTTATCTGTCCACATTACTTAAAGGATCATGGATTTTCTCTCACCACTACATGGTGGTGGTGGGGCATGCCCTGGGGTGGGCCCCAGATCCTGCCAAGAAGCAGGGTGCAGTGGGGGAGGTGGGGGTTCACCACAGTCCCCTCTCGGTTCACCTCCACTCCAATGAACTGGCACCAGCAATAATACCTGGAGAAGTTCTTCAACCACAGAAACCTCACAGAGGTAAGGAATAGCAAGCAAGGCCCTTAAAATACATGCCTATCAGGCAGGACTCAAAAAGAAGAAGGCGAGAACCACAGAGCACTGAACTGTGAGAACAAACATGAAAGAACTACGCCTACTACATCACTGGGGAGCTGTGACCAAAAACCTGGCACAGAGACGCTGTCAGGAAAGCACTGCATACCCACTTAGCCAGAGGGAGGACGCCTGCAGAATGGCAGTGGCCCTACAGCAAAGCTCCTAAAAAGGAGACTAGGAGACCTACCATCAGCCGATGGCTGTTCCCATTGAGGAGCTGCTCTACCAAAACATAAGGCTGGGAGTCAGGTCCCCAGTCAAAGACCTGAAACATAATGGCTCAGAGCAGCAAAATGAGGCAGAAAACAACAGAGATAACAGCCACCAAGAAACAAGAAGCATGGATACAAACCAAAGGCGCTCAGATTGGCCTATGAAGGCCAAAAAAAAAAAAAAAAAAAAAAAAAAAAAAAAAAAAAAAAAAAAAAAAAAAAAAAAAAAAAAAAAAAAAAAAAAAAAAAAATAGAAAAGAAAAGAAAAAAAGACTAAAGGGCTAAACATGGACAAACAAAAAGAAAGGAGGCAAAGAGACCAGAGTAAGCATGGCTGGGTAGGGTATTCCCATGGGGATCAACAATTATGCAATCATGTATTGTAAAAAAGCCAAAGATAAATAAATTATAAAAAAATAAAATGTATATATGAAACTATAGAGATGACACTGCAATTTTATTTCAGTTTCTGAAGCAAAACAACTACTTTCAGCAGTTGATGTCAGAATGAGTTTGCCAATTTTGGAATGCAAAATGACGTTCTATGATTTGATGTCTTCCAAAATTTGAAAGAATTTTGTATAATATTTTAGTTTCAGTGAATCTATTCAGGTTGGTTAAACACTTCCACATCTATAAACACTTAGAAGTAGACTAACACATTAGTACAGAAAATTATGTACCAGATGATATCTCTTGTGTATCAGAAGTATAATTGGAAGGGCTTTTCGGGTAACTAGTAAAAACATCTAATTAAATGCTGCTCCTTTATATTTTCAGAGTAAGTCTAAAGAGAACATAAGATTTAAGTCTACTGAAGATTTGTACAATTTTTTAAAGCACGTTTGCAGTTAAAACCCATATGTATACATTCCATGCAGAATCTATTCAGTTGTACATTTTAAAATGATGTTCACTATTTTGTAATCACAAAAGTAGTAGTGTGGGTACTGGTATTTTTAAATTTAATGTTCTTAATATTTATAATCTATAAAATAGACCACACATTCCAAACTATTGCAGTACATCTTGTTTCTAAAAATCAAATTTGATCATGAGCCATGGAGTTAGTATTTACAAATAGGCCATTTAATATAATTGTCTCTCACCAACTTAGCACTTCATGAACTCTCAATTTGTATTTCTGTATGAAGTAACTCTCTTGGAACAAAAAAAAGAATCAAATTTTGTGGGTGGGGGAGGAAATGACATTAAGCCATATAGAGGAAGTAGTGAAATTTGAAAAAGAAATTACAAAGACAATATCTCTTGTTTGTGCTGTATTAACACATACAGAAACTATTCTATTGTATCAACTCAAGAGAAAACCTATTTTCGTCTAAATTTTCCAGAACCTTTAAAACTCACTGATAGAGGATGTGTTGTCTCTTCCCCCCTTTAAGTTGAATGCTGCCAGGGTTTAATATTTAAATCTAGTGTTGTGGGGCCCAGCTCAGACTCTATCAGGTTGAACCAGCACCTCTGAGCAGGCCTGAACCCTGACAGGATGTGGGCTGAGCAGGGGAGTGGGGTTGGGGGGAGGCAGGCTACTTACCTCCTCCAGTATGCTTCCACTTCAGTCAACCCTCACCAGGAATAAGGAAAACATTGAGGGTCCAACCCAACCACAAATACACAAGAGATGCAGAGTAAGAATAAAGGCCCTGGACTCACACATCACCTGGGCAGGACCCAAAAAGAGCATCGAGAGAACCACTGAACACAGGCCCAAGAGACCAAATATAGAGACTACCTAATAGAGAATTGCACCTACAACATCACCAGGGCAGGGAGCTAAAATCTCGGTGCAGAGATACCTTAGCAAGAGCAAGACACGCCCCTATTCCACAGGGGGAGGAAGACCACAGAAACATGACAGCGGCCCCACAGTGGAGCTGCAAACCAAATCCGAGGAGACCAGTCAGACCTACCACCTGCTGATGGCTGTCCCCAGGGAGGAACCTGTCTGCTGACGAAGGCCAGGGTCAGACTCCTAAGCCACAGGCCTGAACCACAACGCAAAGAAGCCGCAAAATGGGACAGAAAACAGAATGGAGGGGACAGCCAGCAAGAAGGAGGAGGCACTGATAGATGCCAGGTGAGCTCAGACTGCTGCCAGACAGAAAGTTAGGACTGGAAACCTAAGTAGCACCGTCTACCACGTCCCAAAAACGCAGATCCTCACCCAGGAA
This sequence comes from Uropsilus gracilis, assembly GCA_004024945.1. Classification (NCBI taxonomy): domain Eukaryota; kingdom Metazoa; phylum Chordata; class Mammalia; order Eulipotyphla; family Talpidae; genus Uropsilus; species Uropsilus gracilis. The sequence continues at coordinate 6,539 of PVHY01020966.1, forward strand.
AAGGACATTGCTCCAGAAGAGAGCGAGCCTGGAAGGTCAAACACATACAAATAGCTCTAAGAAAGGCATAGCGACCAGAGGGGGTTGGGGTCAGGGGGCATTCCCAAAGGGACCAACAAACATCCACTGCATGAAATCCAAAAACAATAAACTTAAATTAAAAAAGAATTAAATCTGGTTTTGTAACCAGAAGATCAGAGTTCAGGTCACCTGTCACCACCAAATGCCAATAGAGGCAGGAGTGGAATCTTTATTTTTTCCTTTCTTTTTTTACTGTTTTTATTTTTATTTATTAAATTTTTTATTTTACATCATTGTCTACCCCAGGGTTCTCCCACCACCTTGTGACCCATGAACTATCATCTTAATCTTTTCTACCCATCCCACCCCTGATTCCCTCCCCTCCCCTCCCCTCTTGCTCTATACTTCAGTTCTGCTGACAGTTTAAAATTTTTCTTATCTGTTTGTTTTCCCTATATCCCTCACATCAGTGAGATCATCCAATATTTCTCTTTTTCTTTCTGGCTTATTTCCACTAACATGATTCCTTCTAGCTCCATCCATGTTGCCACGAATGACATAAGTCTGTCCTTTTTGCTTGGTGAATAATATTCCATTATGTATCTATACCACAGCTTTCTGAATTAGGGAATGGAGTCTTTAAGGTACGCTTTCATCAGATAGCTAGCAACCTGAAAGATGGGGGGTTAGCACCCAAAGAACCACCTTGACATTTCAGTTTTAGCTACCTTTTTGATTCCTCCACCCCCCCCACCCCCAGCTAACATTTTATAGTGAGTTGAACAAAGACATTTCAGCAGCAGCTGACCTTTGCTGGTATCAGGAGCTTGTCATGTCCAGTCCCCGGGTTCCTTATCGCCCTCCTGGACACCTGACCTCAGGCTCCCAGGGTGCTGGTGAGGCTAGTACCGGCTCCCACACTCCTGCAGACTCGTCCTTGGGTTGTAAAATTAACTCAACCCAGACAAGTGATAAACACTTTCTCTCCCCCCTCCCTCTCCCTTCTCTCTCGCTCTCTCTCTGTATAGATTACTGCTCTACCCTGCACAGCATCTTGCCCTATTACCTTCCCCTCCCTGGCTCCTATCAGTTTGGTTTCTGAGTCAAGATATATTGTTTTTTTAAGATTCTGGAAACATCCATCCAATCTTGCTGAAATGGGGAAATGCTTTTCAGTAGCTCTATTATCATTTTTTATTAGTGGACTTCAGAATAGTAATATTATTTCTATTTCTAGAATCAATTCTATTCTGTTGTGAAGACCCCAAGACATGGTACACTAATGCACAGGATTTGTGAACATTTTATTTAAAGCTTTGCAGTTTTGCTTATAAAGGGACGTAGTCACACGCTTGTGTTGTGTTATTTTTGTTTTTAGATATTGGTAGCAGTTAATGATCAAATTCACTAGTTATTTTCTGTAATTTTCAAATATTTGGAGATTTCAAATATTTTCAAATATAAGGGACCTTTTCCTTTAAAAGTTCACACTGAGCTGATGAATGTTACTTGGGGCTAGTGAAGGTGGAAGCTAGGAGATGGGCCCAGGCAGCAGTTAGGTACAGGTGCCCCAATCCCCAAGCCCATTTATCAGCCTCATTGAGAAACACTTGGTTGGAACCACAAGGGCGCCCTTCCTTCTCCACGCCTCCAAGCCCCAGATGCATTGAATAGTCTGGAGGGTTCAGAACACCAACACAATAGAAGAACGCTAGAGCAATGGACCAAGTTTGGGGAAGGTACACCAGGTAACGTGGGCAAAGCCAGTGGGCCTGGGTAGTTTACGAGACCCCCCTCAAGCTCAGCCAATCGGCAAAGACGACACAGAAACACCCAAGAACCAAACCCCCACTATACCCATATTAGCATTTACTCATGTGACATCTATCATCAATCGTAAGGGCAGGCATCAGGCTCACCAATCTGCGTAGGCTCTTTATTGGTTTTAGCAGTTATACAGCGCAGTTATAGAGCAGGCAGAGCCGGGCCAGGGTTGGGGGGCAGGTGAGCCCCCAGCCGACCAGGAACCTTCACACTCAGCTTGCTCTCTCTGGCCGCCTCACTTCTTGTGCGCATGCGCCCCTTTAGCCCCTCTCTCCTAGGCACAGGTGTGCTCACGCACACATGCGCACACCCACTGGGTCGCACGATCACAGGGAAGACGTTTAATACCCCAGGTGCCAGTTAGACAGGCAGGAGGAAAAATCTGACTAACTCATTTACTCTGCACGAACCAGTGGAACTCTTCTCCACTTGGAGAGCATTCCAATTCCTCTCACCTACCGATGACTAAAGCTGCTTTTGAATCCTTTTCTCTCCCAAGAAGAGACTGAAAAAGCAGTAATTTTATATTTTTACTTATTGTCATTTTTTTCACCTAGCTTTGAATGCTTCACTAAATAGGGATTTTTCTAGAAAATTAACTCATCAAATCGGTGAGATGGTAGTAGCACAGCATCTTGCTATTCAAGTTAGGGTTAGAAGTAGCCTTAGGAAGAAAATCTACAACTAAAAAACAAACAAACAAACAAACAAACAAACAAACAAATAAATAAATAGATAAATAAATAAATAGATAAATAAATAAATAAATAAATAAATAAATAAATAAATAAATAAATAAATAAATAAATAAATAAATAAATAAATAAATAAATAAAGGCAGGCAGGCTTTTATCAGCCGGGCATGGTGGCTTATGCCTGTAAGCGTCAGCCTATGGAGCGGCTGGTGCTAGGGATCGCGATTCGAGTTCCGCTAGGGGCAAAAATAGCAAGACCTAGTCCCCAAAAAATAGCTGAGTGTGGTGGCGTGCGCCTGTAATCCCAGCTACCTGGGAAGCTGAGGCTGGGGATTGCTTGAGTCTGTGGTAGCCCGGGCAACGTGAGCCAGCAGTCTCATGGGCAAAAATAGCGAGACCTAGTCTCAAAAAAAAAAAAAAAAGTGTTTTAATCAGATTCTGATGTTGGAATTGAAACTGCCTGGAGTATATTTTTACATTTATAGTAAGATTTTATGTTTTAGGTACATTTCAAGGTTAGTCAATAGATGTCTTTTTCTCTTTTTTAAAAAGTTAGGTGATAATGCAGGGGGAAATAAAGTATAATGTGAGAAATTGTTCATTTTACCTTGGAAAATACTAATACTATATATTCTTCTTGAATGAGATGTTAACTTAAATAATATTAAGGGTCAGGCACGGTGGCTCGTGCCTGTAAGCTTCAGCCTATGAAGCGGCCGGGCCTAGGGATCGCGATTCGAGTCCCACCTGGGGCCCGTAGTGAGACCTAGTTCCAAAAAAAATAGCTGGGCATGGTGGTGCGCGCCTGTAATCCCAGCTACCTGGGAAGCTGAGGCTGGGGATTGCTTCAGTCTGTGGTACCCCAGGCAACGTGAGCCTGTGGTTTCACGGGCAAAAATAGCGAGATCTAGCCCCCCCCCCAAAATAAATTAAAAATATAAATAAATAATATTAAAATATTTAGAATAGTTACCATTATTTTAATAAGATGATTGACTTTCTCAGACAGATAGAAATTACCCTTTTTCAAGGAACACATCGCCATCAAGCCCTTGGAGGCCCTAAGGAATGTGGAGGGGGGCTGAAGGTCAGTGTGCACTCCTGACCTCGGCATCTGGACATGCTGATTCTTTTGCCTTGGGCCTGGGAAGGGGACCAGGAAGTCTTGCTTGGAGCCACCCCCATCCTAGAGACACCTCCGCCAGGGCTAGCCTCCGCTCTGAGACTAGGTTTCTCTTCCAGCCTGGCAGAGGCTCCTGGAGTGAGCATAGATACAGACCTTTGGCCATCGTCCCATTCCCTATGACCAGGGCCATCACCGGCACTCTGGCCAGTCCTTCCCCTCATCTAGAGAGTCTGCAGGGTTCCAGCTCCCCCTTTAATGGATCTCTGGCTGGGGGAGTCCTGGTGTGGAAGCCAGAGGACCTGGGTGTCAGGCTCTGCCTCTACCTGGAAGGGCTACACAGTCCACTGATGTCAGTTTGGAGAGTCGCTGGGTTCAGAGGTGGGGTACTTAGGTTACCTCTGAGAAAAGTTCCAGAAGTTATTTCACGTGGATATCATTCTGTAATTATGGCATTGTAATATGTATACCTATCTATGTAACTTGCTTTCTTCCCACAATTTTTTTTTTTTTTTTTTTTGAGACTAGGTCTCGCTATTTTTGCCTGTGGAACTGCAGGCTCTCATTGCCCAGGGTACCACAGACTCCAGCAATCCCCAGGCTCAGCTTCCCAGGTAGCTGGGATTACAGGCATGCACCACCACGCCCAGCTATTTTTTTTGGAACTAGGTCTTGCTACAGGCCCCAGGCGGGACTCGAACTGTGATCCCTAGGCCCGGCCGCTTCACAGGCTGAAGCTTACAGGCACGAGCCACCGTGCCTGGCCCCTAAAAAAAAAAAAAATCTTTTAATTAAAAAAAGAAAAAGAAAAAGAAAAAGAAAAAAGAAAAGTTCCAGCAGAGCTCCCCTTTCAGCAAAACAGGGTGGGTTTCTCCAGGTGAGTTCCCCACCAGGCAGAGATGTTTAGTTATAGCCAAAGGGGCAGGCTTGTTTTCAAAAAAGCAGAGGGAAGAAAAGATGCCCGCACAGGCACAAGCGGACAGAAAGAGCTGCCCTTGAGAGGGACAAGTGTGCTAAGCAAGGCCTGCCCATGCCCAGGTGGGCAGCCCGAGGAGGCTGCCTCTGCGGCCCTGCAAAGGGAGAGGGTGGGGAAGAGAAACACCAGCAAGGTCCCAGGAAGGCAGGAGGGCTGCTGCCTGTTGCCAGAGCAGAAACAGCACCCACACATACAGTCTTCTCTTTGGGAGGAGCTCATTCCTCAGGGGACTGTTAACTGCTGTGAAGGTCCTTATTTTAGGCTTGGCATCGTAGGGTTTTTCTACATTTGGTTTGAATGGGTAGATTTCAAAGGACCCGTGATTTGTTTTGTTTTGTTTTGTTTTGCAATGGCCCCCAACCTCCACATCCCCATCTCCAATGTGAGCCTCAGTCTGCACCTGCAGACACCTTCCTTTGCCATACAGCTTGTGTAATAGCTGACGGTGTTAGCCTCCAGTTTCTGGCCTTGGGGTTGCAGCTTCTGATCTGGCGATGCCTCCTTCCCAAAGTTTCTATTGCCAGACTCCATCACCACTACTGCTTTGCTTTTTCTCACTTGCAAAACCAGCGTTCTGGGCCAGATAACATGATTTTCAAGGACATCTCTGACTCTGTCTCATTCAAGACTTGGGGAGTGTCATTTCTAGCTCAGTTGCACAGTGAAAAGTGTGTCTTTCTTGCACCAGGAGGTGGCAGCAAAGCGCTGTTCAGAAGGGACCTGCTGGCTAGGCCAGGCTCTGTCTGCTCTCCAAGGCTCCAGAGCCCCAAGTCCAGGCTTGGTAACTAAACTTCACTGCTGAGGAAAATGACAGCATCAGCATCACCATCGTGATTTTTGTTAGTTCAACAGCCATGCCTCTTTCAATTGGGGGCACGGTTGAGGAAACCTTCCCCCCAGTATGGCAGAGGAGTCTTTCAACAAGCCCCAGTACAAGTGGGTGGTGCCAGGACTTATGGCCCTCTGTGGCGGCTCAGAGACAGACATTCTTTGGTTTTCCAAGCCCTTCGAGGTGCCAAGACAGGAACCCACACTTTGGCCCTGTCCACTTTCAATCCTGCTATTGGGGAGACCAAGGAGGTCCCCTTGTGTTCCCTGTGTTTCTCAAGAGTCAGAGGGCCCCTGCCCACCCAGAGAGCCCGAGGTCTGGAAATGGCATCTAGCTGCCAGCTGGAATTTGAGCTGCAGATGCTGGGGAAGAAGCCTCATTTTTATTCACTACTCCTAGCTTCTAGTGTCTTCAGAAAAGAAACAAGCAATATTTCACACTGCACACTTGGGATCTAGGTAGGGAAGATCCTCATTCATCCCTTCCTTCAATGATTAGTTTTCTGATATAGAGTAAGACACCGCTCTGTCCCGTGAGGGTGACTAAGTTTCTTCTGACTCTGTCACCTGGGGACTCAGTACAGGGATGTAGGGGATGAGGTAAGTTGGAAGTCGAAGATTCTTTTTTTTTGAGACCAGGTCTCACTATGTTGCTCTGGGAACCGCAGACTCACGTTGCCCGGGGTACCATGAACTCAAGCAATCCCCAGCCTCAGCCTCCCAGGTAGCTGGGATTACAGGCGCACGCCACCACACCCAACTATTTTTTGAGACCAGGTCTCACTATGTTGCCCCGGGCCAGTCTCAAACCCACAGACATAAGTAATTCCTAGTCTTGGCCTCCCTTTTTAGGCTGGGATTAGAGCCACACACCACCGCACCTGGCCCTTAGCTCAGAGATTCCTGAGGCTGGCTTCTATCTTAGGGGCTCCAGGTGAAGTGGGGAGCAGATGTTTGAGCAGCTAGAATTCAGATCTGCTTTTGCTTGGATCCCAGGAACAGTGATTACACGGGAAAGTTTCTTCTGATGGTCTTTAAAGTGTCAAAAGAAAGCAAGCCCTTGAATTGCTGGCTAAGCCCCAGACTCTGGTCTACCTGGACACCTATCTTACATTCCACCCTCATCCTGAGGGGATCTGTAGATCAGGACACTTAAACACGAGCTTTCTAGCTCAGATGACAAAGCTGACAAAGGTATCATGCATGTTTCTTCATCCCTCCCGGGTGCATTGCTGCACAACAGAAAGCAACGTCATCAATCCACAGAGCTTCTCTGGTGTGGAGATAAAGCTTATGAACCGCAGTAGGTCTGTGAAAATATGAATAGAGTTGTTGCCTTTTATTAAAATAAAGATGAAGAAATGTATAAAAAATAGGCATTAGGCTATACATTGAAGAATGAATTTTGTTCAAAATGGGGGATTTTAAGTGCATATATGTTCCATGCAAATAACCTTTGGGCTCTTCCCAAGTCTCTCTCTCCAGGGGCTACAGTGACACGCACATAAAGGGAATCACTGAATTAGCAACTAGTATCTAAAACTATAGTGTGCTCACAACCCTGACAGCATGTTTTTCCAGGGGTCCCAGTAAGAGCTATCATCAGTTGCTACAGATGTAGTATTCCTGAGGCACCCAGTATAATGCTGTGCATATCCACAGCATTAGTACTTATGATAGTAAGTACAAATTAAACCATTAAGTGTCTTGTCAATGTAGTTTTGGAAAGTTGGGAACAGCTAGGTGCTAGGAACATTTTTTTCATCATAACTTTATTTTCCATTGTGCAAGTATCTCTGTATTACACACCATGACAAATGTGAAGTCTACAGAATAGATGCATCTATGAGAAAATAGGCCAGTATATTAAATTGAATAAAATGTAAGCTGCTGGAAAAATGATCCTGGAGTATTTATCAATGGTATGGGTGTCAATTCTCATGCTCATGTAGTTGCTTCTCTGACTTTTTCTCTCTGAGGCCGGGGCTGGCTGCACCATCATCCTGTCTGGCTTCTCTCCATCTTCTGGCATGGAGCTGCCCAGGTCATTCACCTCCCCATCGCTGTAGCTGCCATCCAGCATGATGGCTCCTGGTTGAAGAAGCCCACACATGCAGGGAAGCTGTGAATAGTCAACACATTTTAGGATACAAACTCAACTTCACTTGAGAAGTCCTTCAAAATATTGTCTTTTTCTAGTTTCTTTTAGTTCCACTTAAGGGTAGGATGGGAAATATTCTAAATAGCAATTATTTATTTCTATGTAGCTGAAGTCTATCAACTCTTAGGAAATATTACATATCCCATAGATAAGAAAAGCATTCAGGATTAGCTAATCATGAACTATTCCCCCAGGAGATCATAAAGAAATAGGAGAGCCTGATAAAAAATGTTTACAGAGACCATTGTAATGAGAGGGAGAGGGAGAGGACAAGGGAGAACTTAACAATTTGACTTTGTGATAAAATCCTAAAATATAAGACTTTATAATCCTATATAGAGTATTACTATACAGTTATGGTTTCTAGATGTGATAACCACTACACCTGTAGAACAGTCTACAGGTGCAAGACAGACAGGTGGGAAAGAAGAGGATCTGGGAAATGATGGGAGTCATGTGACTCACATATGAATGGAAATTTCCTAACATTGAAGATGTGCTTCCTTGGAAGGATCTTTTATTATACCTCTACATTCATCAACAGTTCCACCTTGTTGAGTTGTCATTTATCACTCAACTATGAAGATCACCAAGATTATAGGGACCATGTCTTAGTTAACTTGGCCTAACGGTTCCTGATATTTGGTTGGTGGTCAAGAAATATTTATAATAAATAGACAGACAGACAGACAGACAGACAGACAGACAGACAGACAGACAGACAGACAGACAGACAGACAGATAGATAGATAGATAGATAGATAGATAGATAGATAGATAGATAGATAGATAGATGATAGATAGATCAATAGTAGTGATGGAAAATTCAGCCCAGAGTAAACTTTACACTTCGTTTAACCTAAAGCTTGTTTCCCACACCAACCCAGTAAGGTGGTAGAGGAAAGGCTGTCACTGTATAGAGTGCTCTGATGTCCCCGAGGTTCGCAGCTCCATGGGGCTGCGTCCCTGCAAGGACACCTCAGGGTAAAGTCACCTTCTCCCGCAGCTTGCGCTCCTTGCGCTCCTGCACGATGGTCAGGTAGTTGACCGCGGCGTACTCCAGCACCGAGAGGAACACGAACACGAAGCTGACCCAGAGATAGATGTCCACGGCTTTGACGTAGGAGACGCGGGGCATGGAGGCGTTGACGCCCGTGATGATGGTGGACATGGTCAGCACCGTGGTGATGCCTGCCAGCGAACACACAGAAGGTGAAACAGACAGTTACTTTCACCAAACACAGGGGGTGGCTTCATGCTTCTGTTTTCTGTTCCTCTCCTTCTTCTAGCCTAGACCGTCTTCAGCCCTGTTCCTCTGTGCAGCAAACACATACCCATCCTTCAACATTTAGCTTTTACCAAGTTCCTCCTGCTCCTCACCCTCATGCCCACCCTGGCCCCCCTGTACATCACAGCCCCAGCATGCCTTGTCTTTCCGTAGAGCAACCAATACATAGCGGCAAGAAAATGTCCATTCAATTGTTCCATTCAATTTTTGTTAAAGCCAAAATTACATGTAAGAAGAGGTATTTATGTTTCATGTGATAGCATCTCCAAAAATGAAAAAAAAAAAAAAAAAGAGCCATGCAAGGCTATTTTAATATTTGTGTCCCTCAAGAAACGTTTAAAACTGTCAACAGAACTGAAGCATAGAGCAAGAGAGGGGGAGGAGGATGGGCACAAGAGATTAAGATGGTTCACATGTGAGAAGGTGGTGGGAGAACCTCGGGGTAGACAATGATGTAAAAAATACATATGTGCAATCAATTTTAAAAACTTAGAAAAAAAAATAATGTGTGTAGGCTGGGCACAGTGGCTCGTGCCTGAAAGCTTCAGCCTATGAAGCAGCTGGGCCTGGGGGTGGCGGTTCGAGTCCCGCCTGGGGCCCGTAGGGAGACCTAGTTCCAAAAAATATAGCTGGGCATGGTGGCGTGCACCTGTAATCCCAGCTACCTGAGGAGCTGAGGCTGGGGATTGCTTGAGTCTGTGGTACCCTGGGCAACATGAGCCTGCAGTTCCATGGGCAGAAGTAGTGAGACCTAGTCACAATAGTCTCAAAAAAAAAAAGTTTGTGTCCTTGCAGGTGGTGTGAAGGATCCTGGGACCCTGGGTCTATACAGTCCATCAGGGCTCTTCTGGTAACCGCCCCACCCTGCCCTACCTGCCTATTTAGTCCTAGACCTTGAGGACTCAGAGGTCAGGTTTCCCCAAAATGATGTTACCCTTATTCATGAAAGACAGTTTTTTGAAATGAATATAGTACCTGTCTAAGCGACAGAACAGTATTAAAAGCAAGGGCATCTGCCAGGGAAATGTGCCCAGAATTTCAAGCTCAAAGTATTTGCTTGGCAAACACAAAACCACAGGAACCTGGGGTCATTATAAGGCCCAGCTTCATCCAGGTTCACTAAAACCTGTGAATCACCCTCTCCTTCGCAGTTCTTGAAGCACTCGAGCAACGGTGGGTGTGTGACTGAGAGGGTGCAAGAGTCAAATTGGGTTGAGGACTGCTTGCAAACATTGTTCAAGGAATGCTCACCACGGAAGGCTCCTCAGACTCGAGTATCATCATCCCAGCATCACTGGGAGAGCTTTTTCAAAATGCCATTTTCTAGCCGGCTCTGAGATGCTGATTCTCTTAGAAGTCTGAGACACAGCCATCTTCATTTTTAACCATTTCCCTCAGAGAGTCTATCACAAAGATATGTTGGGTTACTTTTTGAAAACCTCTGTTCGAGAACACCCCAAGGCCGGGACAGCCTTCTCAAAAGGAGGCTCTAAGGAAACTGTAGGTGAGCTGTTTGCACCCCTACCTGGAACAGTTCTGCTACGTAGATTTCTACCAATAGCATTTTACTTGCAAGTGAATAATTGGTCATTTTTCTAAGCGAGCACGTCAACAGAGGTTTAGTATCAATATGAAATGCATGTTCTTTTTTAAATATTTTTTAATTTATTATATATATATACATATAGATATATGTATTCCATCATGTGTACCCCAGGGTTCTCCCATTTCCTTAACACCCATTAACCATCTTAATCTGAAATGAATGTTCTTATCTGGAAGGAACTGATTTTCAGAAACTTAGACGTTCCTTAGCTGGTGATGTCCCTTACCTAAGGGGACTCTAGCAGGCACGGCTCTGCGGTCGATCCAGAAGGATACCCAGGACAGCATGACCATCAGGGTGGCGGGGAAATAGGTTTGGAGCAAGAAGAAGAAGATGTGGCGACGCAACGTGAAGTTAATGTACAGACGGTTGTACCAACCTGGGGGACGCAGGAAGAAAAGTGGTACACACCATAGCTACACAGCTCCTTCATAAAATAGAGTTATTCAGGGAGTTGTAGTACTTTATACATTTCACCAGAATCTTACCACACCATGTGGGAGAATCCACCCCAAGTAACCTTTGACCTCTGCCCTAGATACAAAAGAGATTCCTTGACAAAGTCATGTAGACTTTTTTTACTCAAAAATGGATATTTTGATGCTACAGCAGCAGCACCTAGGAACTTGTTAGAAATTCAGGTCCTTGGGTCTTATCCCATATTCATTGAATTGGAATCTCCCTTTAGATGTTACTTAGAGTGAGGCCTTTAGAAGGTAATGTGATAGAACTTAGACTGGGACTTTTAGAAGGTAAGTATGCCGTGAGGGTGAAGCCCTCATGAATAGGATTATGTTTTTCGAAGAAATCCCAGAGAGCCCTTTTGTTCCTTCTGCGACAGGAAGCTACAGAGATCAATGAATCAGGAAGCGGTCTCTCACTAGACACTGAAACCATTAGCACCTTGATCTTGGACTTCCCAACCTCCAGATCCACAAGAGATACATTGATGTTGCTTAGAAGAAACGTAGTTTGTGGAATTTTGCGATAGGTATCTGAACAGATTAAGGCAAGAAGGGATGCCAGGTGCTAACATGAAAGGAACCAAGTCTCATGAGTGATGGATGAGAAATAGATGTGCTGGATTGGCAGGGCCTGCTGGAAGGAGAATGGTGCCCTCTGGTATAGATTGGAAAGACTGGAGCACTCAACGGCTTGTCGCTCCCAGACAGTCAACAAGTAATGTCTTAGCTACAGAAGCTACATGAGCTTTTGAGAAAATTCTCCTGAAGGGTGATAGTCAAAAGGAGCAGGAGAGGGAGGGAGGAGCCTCAGGGTTTAGGCAGCATAGATAGGCAGCCAAGAGCGAGCTCACAGGCTATAGATAGTGCAAGTCTTCCCTGACCTTACCTTCAAAGGGCAGCAACACTGCGGGGAAAACGCATGGGGACTGATGAGAAGGTCACAGAAGGCCCTCACAAGCAGTATAGCAAGAGGGGGGATTGACTAGGAGTGGAGACCCCAGAAGGACTAGTTGAAGCAGGGAAAATGTAGCTGCAAACATGGTCTGAAATGTGAGGGCTTCTTCCTGTAGCAGAGGGGGTTCTGGTAATCATATGGGGTGAGATGCCAGTTGCTAAACTGGCCATGTGATTATTTCAAATAAACACCATCCCCTGGCTTATGTTTATTAGTCCTTATGCTATCATAAGGACTTATGTGATTACTCATGATTAATATTTTTTAGGTTACCACTGCTGATGCTTTGGGTGGTGGTGAAAAAACTGCCTCTGCCTAGCTACCCTCTGGATGTGATTGAGGATTCGCATCTTTGGTTTCGTACACACATAACTCTTTGACAACCGATTCACCCCTCTCCAGCGGGCTACAACCACCACCCCAGCTTGCCCACCTGTGCTGCTGTAGAAGGCCAACTTAGTGGTGGTGTGGAATTCTTGAATGAGGAACTGGGAGAGCGAGATGCGTTCATCTGTCTTTAAGGAGTCATTGCCTTTTTTCCAGTACAGCATGAGGTCATCTTCAGTGTAGGCATCTGAAAAGGTGGGCAGCAGATCAGGCACCTGGGCTGGGAGGACAGTCCTATGGGGGACTCTGTGGATCTGCCCTTGGCTTCCCACACAAGCCATGAGCTTGCAGTACGATAGTTTGAATAAACAAACTGCTGTCTAAACAAAGCAGAGCAAGGTGAAATCCAAAAAGACAAAGTCAGTTCTGCCCAGTCTCCCAGAAGTCCTCAGTGCAAAACTTTCAAATCTAACGGCTCATAATTCTGGTGGAAGGGCTTATCCCACAGTTCAATCTGCTGTTTTGGGTCCAACCATATAAAGTACCTATCTTTGACTATCAGAAATGGTTCAATAGTGGCAAAATTTCATACGGGTCAGCCTTCCAAGTGGATAGAAGGACATGTAATCTAGCCTCTTTCTTTTTGCTTTCAAGGCGTACAGATGCATTCATGAGTGATGTTTGCTTTAAACACTCTCAGGAAAGACAGGCTGCATTCTAGCAAGGAAGCGTCCATAACAGAGATGGGAGCAGAACAAGGCCATTCTCTGCCAGGCTCCATTAGCTCTCCCCAGGGCAAAATCCAAGTGATTCCCCTTGAGGATCATCCTCTGGGTGCCATCACCCCACCACTTAGGGGCTCACACTATGTATCCTGACTGAACAGAACCTGCCTATGTGGCCTGGCCTGAACTGCAGTAAAACCTAACAGAGCTGCGGTCAAGTTGGCTCATGTCTAAACATGTCTTTCCAGGACTCCCTGATGCTGTTTGATTTCTGTTTTCCAACCTTTGCCCTGGGGAGTGAGGCTTAGCTGTCTGTATCCCTGTGATTGGGCCACTGCACCCACTTATCCAGTTGACTGCTAAGCTGTGAACATACACTATAGAAGTGACACCTAAAACTGGTGCCCTTTAGAAATTATCCTAATCTGGGTGGACCTGACCCAGTTCATTGAAAGCCTTGCAGAGAAGATCTGCGTTTCCCTGAGGAAGAAGAAATTCTGTCTATGGATGGCAGGTCAGCTCCAAATCAACTGCTTCCCCCACGACCTGCCCTGCAGATAGATGTCCGACTGGCCATGACAGCCAACTGTGTAAGCCACATCCTTGCACCAAGTCCCTTCCTGTGGCTGCACCTGAGTGTCCCAACCACCTCCTGTGTGCTCACAGTGGCAGTTTCTAGGGCGATAGTTGTCAAACTTATATTTGCCAGGAAATCCTTTCCTCAGTGGAAATGTTATTCAGAAGAGTGATGAAATAGATCAAAACTGAGTCTGAGGAGACCTGCCTTTGCTGACTTCTCTGTACTTGCCCCCAACACACACACACACACACACACACACACACACAATCTGCCCCTGCAAACTGTGACACCTGCAGATTCCACAGAACAAAACTTCCAACCATTGCCACAGGGCATTAAAAGGATCAATAATGAGACTAGAAGGGCTTAGTCCCAGATTTGTGCCTGATTTTAAAAAGTATCCCGAACTTTAGCTTTGACCAAAAAGACCACTTTTAAATCACAGTCCTGAGGGAGGAGCAGATTGCTGCACTGAGCTGTGTGCAATGACTTGGGAGTTATGTGCTATTGCCCACGTGAGTCTACTCACAACTTTCAATTTCTAGCGAGCACGTTTGCGTGTCCAGAGGAAATCGGCTGAAGTCCATGTTGCACATGGCAGTCACTGTCACCCTAGAAACACAAAGACAAACCCAGGTTTCCAGAGGCTGGGAAACATAAGTGCAAGGGGAGAAAGCCACTGCCTCCTTCCTATAACTCAGAAGCAGTGGGGCAGGACTTCGGGTAGCCATGGGCTACTCAGAAGTATTTATATCTAACTTTAGGGTATGTGTGAATCAGACAGAATGTGCTCACTAACTGCTATCACATTCAAGCATTTTAAAGAACGATGATCTCAATGATCTAAGAATGTGAAATAAAAACTCAAATGATGTGTCTTAACAAATCATAACCTATATTATTTTATTTTATATAAGTGTAAATTCTTTCTTCTTTTATTTTGTTGATATTACTGATATTCAAAATGTGTATATAATGTTTGGGAAATAATATGAAGCACTTATGTCAACTGCCAAATTTAACACCTTTTTTTTTTTTTTACAGTGTTGGTATTTTTATAATGATATTATGTACTAGTGGACATAAGTGTTTTTAATGGATAATTCCATTCCAATAATGGGGGGGGAACAAACAAACAAACAAATACTGGAAGATATTATTGTACCAATAAGCAAGCACTTCTGACTTCTAATGGCCTTGTTTCAGGCCACTGCATCAAAGGATAAACAAATATAGCTCATTAGTTATCCATGAAAGACCTCCCAATCAATGGCAAACAATTAACTGGAGCACAATTAACAGTCACTCACTCAAATGGAAATATTATTTTCCCTTCAATGACACATATTGGCTCTGTATAGTTGTGAAAATTATCTGGATATTTCATGGCCCAAACAACAACAACAAAAATTAATGAAAATTACAAAGAAAGGGACTTTCTTAAAACTAAGTTATCCAAATATGTAAATATGTGCCTTATCTCCCCCTCCCCATTCCATTTGGGCATGGGACGATTGTGTTCTGGGAAGTATTTTACATTGTTAGGAGCTGGGTAGGCTGATCTCCTGTGGAAATCCCAATAAAGAGGGTGTGTTGGGGAATGGGTTCAGACTGGCAATCAACTCTCACACCTAATGAATAGGTGGGTCCCTATTTCTGTGGGTGCATCACCAGCAAGAAAGAAAACAGGAACCAAAGTTGTGACCTGTTGGTGCTAACTCCAGGGACATGACACGTCAAGGGCAAAAAGTTTTTGCTGTGAGCAAAAGGACTGAATAACTCTTCTCTTTGTATCAGTCAGTACAGAACAGATGTTTTCAGAATCACAGTCATCAGGAGAGTGGTCTTTTGCATTCCACTAGATGCTTATCCACTTGAACCACCAGTCTGTGGTGTAATCTAACCCATCTTTGGGTAGTGACCTAGTATCACTCATGTTTATGTCCCCAGACCTTAAGACAGGACCTGGCATGGTTTTCATTTGCACACCTGTGGAGTCAACTTTACACCCTGCAAAGTCTTTATAGAAAACTGTTCAGTGATTCAATGAGTAAATGAGTTTGAGTTGTGCTATATTTGAAAGTATTTTACGAGTTAACATGTTGCTGACAGTATCAATAACACCCACCTACTCCAGCTTTCCCCCAAAATAAATCTAAAGATTGTAGTTGTCAGAAATTTAAACCACTTTATTTCCCTTAAAATCAAATGAATCCATGATTTTATTTGTAATGAAAAAGTCAATCCTCTGTTTTTGTTATTAGGCTGCTCACTGATACCTTTTGAAGATACAGGGGGTTCTCGACTCACCCGAGCTCTCTATCTGCCTCTGTGTGTAGATCTCATAACATGCTAGGGTAGACATCATTGGATCATGAGAGCCAATTGCTAGATTGTTAGGAAGTTTGCAAGCTGGTTGTTCAACAGTTATTGTTAAAATTATATAAATTGAAGAAGTGACATTCAAATAAAAGAAAGTCTCAAAATGCATCACTCCCTAGTATTTAGCTATGTTTTACGATGATCTATTCTGAAGTTTGTAATATCCATTGTGTTCATAAGTAGAAATGCCACATGTTCTACCATGTACTTTTTCCCAACTCTGCCTTCAGTGAGTGACACCAGTTTGGTAGAATCATCAGTTAAAACAGGAAAATTTACACTACAGAAATTGGCAAATGCTACACACCAGAACTTGGCTTTGTTGTTCTGCTGATTGTCTAGATTTAAGAAAGTGGTTGTTCAGACTTAAAGCAGAAAAGGCTTAAAAATCATCATGCCTATCACTATCACCTGTGAACAGTACTAAGCATTGCAGAAATACTCTTCTGCTATTTGGGCCTATTAGCCAGCTGAGCAAAGAAGTCATTGATGAATGACTATGTCATTGATGAATAATTTCCTACATAATTCTTCTTTATTTCACTTGTCTTATTTATACAAATGAAAAACTCAACCAACATTTGTCAGATGTGTCCTTGTCAGTGTGGTAAAGAAGCAAATTCTTACAAACATGGAAAGGTTGCTTTTGTGGCACTGTTATTGGGAGTATGGTTATAAAAAACAGTAGTGGGATTTTTATAAGAAATAGCAAATCAGCTTCTTGGTCTTGGCCACAAAGGCAAGACGACAAAGGGAAGTCATCATTAGAAAGCATCCTAGACACTCTGTGGCACGAGCTATGCAAAGTCAGAAGCAAAACTGTAGTGGAACCAATAATTTGCTTGGTTTAGACAGATGATTCGCCTTTCTCCCCATGTGCCAGGTGTAAAAAACACCACAGGGGAAGGGCATAGAGGGAGAGCAGAGCAGGCCTCACCTGATGCTGTAGAGCACAGCCCCATCGGGCTGGACCCGCAGCATGACATTATCCGTGGTGGTGTCGTGGATGAAGGAGTGCTTGGAGTGCACGAAAAACATGTCGGGGACCCAGATCTTCTTCACCAGCCGCCCATCAAATGTCATACTGAGGTTGTTGGTGCTGGGGAAAGACAGCCTCTCGTCCTTCCAGTAGTGCCGCAGGTAGAGGGTCATGGTGAAGTCCTGGGGATGAGGGGGAGCCCACACACTGAACCCTCTCAATCGGGAGAACATGCTGCACCTCTGTGGTGCCCTCAAAAGGCTGGGGGGAAACTGAACTGAGCAAGGTCTTACTTGCAGTTCCTGGGGTTTGCCTCAGAAGGAGGAAGAGAACTCTGCAGAGGAGACACTTAGCCAGGGGTCTCAATAGGGGGTGTTCCTGAGCCGCACCCCTGTCCCCTGGTTTTTATCTAAAACCACTACACATTTTTTAAGAGACACTTTGCTCCTTCTGCACATGTGCAGCCAGACACAGAATCCGCACTAGTAAGTGAGTCTGGTTACTTGACAGCTGAACCTTGGAGTCATTGCTTATGTTTGAGAGTCTTTGCCCAAAGGGTGCATGCCTGGAGCAGGAGTCTGGGCACTGGCGGGAGCAAGAGCAAGGTGTTCAGCTGGCTGTTTCCCACCAGGGAGATAGCTTTGGGCAAGTATCTTAAAACCTACCTAAGTGATCTGGAGAATGGGGGTGGATGTTCCCACTGCTGGGAGAGTTGTGAGACCCAGTGAGTCCAGACATGCACGCTCCTGGCCCAGCACACGTCCTCTGTGGATGTTTCTGCCCAAGATCTTGGTCACAGAAGAACTTACCATGTCAACCTCTGAGATGCTGTCCAAGCTCTCCACCTGCACATCCACACCAATGGGAATAGCCGGTCCTGAGAACAGGGCAAGGCAGGGCATTTACTGCTTTGACTTGGACTTTGACTACTGGGAAAGACCAATCTAGCAGTTCTGCTGGTTCCTTGGTATCTTGTCAACCTGAAGGCTTGGAGGTCCCACATGCCAAACTGAAATCAAACTCAGGATAAAATGATGGAGTCATGAAGCTGGGCACGGTGGCTCGTGCTTGTAAGCTTCAGCCTATGAAGCGGCAGGGGCTAGGGATCGCGGTTCGAGTCCCGCCTGGGGCCCGTATAGTGAGACCTAGTTCCAAAAAAATAGCTGGGTATGGTGGCGCATGCCTGTAATCCCAGCTACCTGGGAAGCTGAGGCTGGGGATTGCTTGAGTCTGTGGTACCCTGGGCAAC
>PVHY01020967.1:0-24689 GCA_004024945.1 Uropsilus gracilis
AGCCTGGGCCTGAGACCCCTTGGCCCTCATGGTCTGACCTCCATCTTTCCTTCCATAATGGCTGAATCCCTTTATTCATTCCTCAAGCTTCATTATACCTTTTTTCCCCCAAGTCCTCCTGCCAAGGACTCCTAGGGAGGAAGTCCTGTCAGGCAAGTATGCAAATCAAAATACTACCCAGCTATCTGTAAAATTTGTAAGTAAACAGTAACAGGAGAGTAGTTAGCTCTTTATCAAATGTATGTATCAACTGTTAATGGCAGGAGGGGGGTGGATAGGATTACTGCATAAAATGTAGAAATACTTAACATATATTGCTTAAATTTTTGTTTTACTCTCCCATCCTCCTATATTCTGACCTCTCTGCACGATATATATGAGTAGATAAATACTTAAGAATCCCTCCAATCAAAAGGAAGTCATCTAGGGTCCTGACTTGTCAAACAAGATCAACACATCTTGTGAGCTGGAAAACAACTCACTTATACCTTAGATGAGTCTCCCTAAGTAGCGTGGATAAGGACTATGTGTACTTGGCAGTTCTCAAAGAACTAACCTTATTTATGTTAAAATAAAGATATTAGTGTAAAACCTTAAGCAAAGGATTTGATTTGCTACACACATGCACTATTTTAGCACATCCCTAGGAAGAAGTTGAATTTTCTCAGTTTCAGCAACCCATGGCAGAGACACCTTATCATTGTACTCATTAAATTATTTTAAGTCTCAAAACGAGTTGAGTTTCTTAAACTTGAGCATGCATCAAGAATCACATGGAGAGCTTGTAGAAACACAGATTGATTGACCACACCCCCAATTTCTTATTCAATCCCTTTTGGGAGTGAAATCCCAAGTGATACTAACACTGATGCTGCTGAGCTAGGAAACAAACCATGAGGATGGCAACTGTTACAACACTTACTTGATGTTTGGGAACATATTACGCATTAAACATAAGAATTTACAGTTTGTGTATAATTGTACATTGATGGATTGAAATAATATGTGTGTATGTACAAGGAATAGATCAAACCCAGAAGGAGACCTGCAGCTTCCCAGTATGCACATTACACCATATAACTTAACTTTTTGTTACCAATTAAGAATAAGATGGAAAGTACTTAAGAATAGACCAACATTTTCTTATAGTTAGCATTTCCCCTGTTTTGATTCACAAATCAAAATATCAGTGAAAAAAATTATTTCCAATTCTGTCAAATACTAAATCATTCAGAAAGACTAGGCAACTTTGAAAATTGAAATCCAGAACAAAAGCACACACTTGTTTTTCCAACTGTCAGAATTAATTATAAGGTTTGCTATCTAATTTATTTGTGCATTTATTTTTAAAGGTGACCCCATGGAAGAAAATGGTAAGTCATTCATTTCTCTTTTGAGATCAAGTGGTTCATCACAACTTAAGAGTGAGAAGAGATTTAAGACAGAAAATATCTTAAGATTTAAGATTCTGTTTTTCTTCCTCATTGGTACTAACTACTTAGGCAAACACCCCTGAGTCCAATGTCTGAAATGTGAAAGAAGAAAATATGGACTTTTCCTCCTGCTACTGTCCTCAGGACATCCTTCAGCAGAGTTAGTCTAGGTCCTGGAGGAGACAAGACACAGAGAGCTGAAGGATAAAGCAGATCTGGGGAAGTTAGAGTGGTCATAAGAAATAGTACACTAGCACAGGGTCTCTGAAGAATGGGTGCTGGTCCTGATCACATACACTGGTCTCCTGTGTCAGCAGGATTCCAGGCATAATAGTAGAGTTTTTTTTTTTTAATGTCTGGAGACATTTTCCAAGATAGAAAGAAAATTCTTGTTTGAGTGAATGAAGATGTGAATCATTGATGTCTTGTTCTCTCCTGAGCAGAAATACAATTTGAAGATAAATGCTTCTCTTTCATTAGTTTTCATTCCACCTCCTCCAATTGCCAAACCTGTAATTGGTAATTTCAGAGGGATTATTACGCAAACAATTTGAAATCACTTATAGAATATGATGAAAGTTTTTACCTATATATTTTCCTCTGGGGGTAAGTTAGTGAAGAGCAGCTCATATCTGCTAAATGTTCATGTAACAAATCACATGGGATCTCAGAGATCACTACTCCAACCAGGGAGCTTGGGCTATACCTTAGACCTTTATGAACAATAGTGTGGGTTCTCTAATATCTGACATTCTGTGTGAATGTAATTATTATTTGTGAGTCAGCTGCGTAATTCTTTGCTCACACATATCAAATACATAATTTACACCGTACATCTGTCACAGGTAGTATACCCTTCACAGAGCATTGAACTGTCAGAATTATAAGATTTGCTCTCTAACTTATTTGTGCATTTGTTTTTAAAGGTGACTCCATGGAAGAAAATGGTAAGTCGTTCATTTCTTTTTTGAGATCAAGTGATTGATGACAACATAGGAATGAGAAGAGATTTAAGGCAGAAAATGTCTATGTAAATATAAGAAAGTAAATGTTAACTTAAGATTTAAGATTCTTCTTTTCTTCCTCATTGATACTAACTACTTAGGCAAACACCCCTGAGTTTTGTTAGATCATTGTCTCACAATCCCTTCAGGTTTGTAAACATTTCTTTGATTCTATCAAGATGAGAAACTGGATAAATTACCAAAGGTCATCAACAACCCCACAAGAAAATCGGGGAAAGGTACTTGATGAAACATTTACATATAGAAGTGGGCTTTGTCCCCCATCAAAAGTGCCATAGCATCAGCTAGTTTTTTGTTTGTTTTTGTTTTTTAGTTTATTTTGTGTTCTGGTCACTTCACTGGAATTGGAAAGAGCAAATGTGTATAAAATGCCCTTGAAGTATCTTCTTACTCCTCTGAATTTGCAAAGCCTCCTCAGATCTGGAGCATTCTTTCTAACCCACTTCACTTCATCAACATTTGAAATACTTGCCAGATGCTAAATATTAATTTCCAATATTTTAATTGACGTTTATATTGTCATAAGATTATACCCCTTTAATGTGCTCAAGGGAAAGTTTCTGTCTTATCCCAGGGTTTCTTCCTGGGGTACAGTGAAGGCCAGTTGTCTCTTCAAGGTTATTTCTGACTATTTAGGTGCAATCCTGACCAAGCCTCACTGAGCTTGTCCCTGCATCTGGGTGCTCAGACCCCTGGATGAAAGTATTTGCTGGAATATATCATGGTTTGCTCCATACAGTTTTAGCAGAAGGACTTCTAGGGGTGGTTTAGTACTCAGGTGATGGCTGTCCATGTAATGTGGTTCATGAATCTTCGGGATCTTCTAGGAACCACCCAGTAGAACTGATAGAAACATGCATGCTACCTTTTTTGCCTTTCCAAGCCTTATTTTCACCCATTTTAATAATATTTCACCAAGTGAAAACTTGATTTGACTCAAGACTACTCTGAAAATACTTACAGATTGATATTTACAGTTGTGGACTTATCTTTATTATTTATCTTGTTTTTTTATACAGAACGATTAATTAAACAAAAAGGTGAGTAATATTTATTTTGATTTTAATGCAAATTATCACAGAAAATATTTTAATTATTAAATTTGTATTGCAAATTGATTTCCATAGTGAGAAATGAGAAATGATCATTCTTTTAAATTGTCTATACATGTGATTTACTATGAATTGCTGTTTTAATTTTACATTATAAATTATAGTTTGTATTATTATTTTAATTTTTAAGATCATCTCAAGGAGGCATATTAACTGGAATTTTTAAAAATTTTGTATTGATTCTATATACATATATTTTTTCCTACAACATTGTATATCCAAAGTTCTCCCACCACCATATCACCTGTGAACCATCACTCTTAGACTCATCCTGTCCCTCATTTTACCCTCCCTTCCTCCACCTTCCTTTCTGTATTCTATAATTCTGTTATCAGATTGTTAGTTTTAACCTTTTCTTGTCCTTTTGTTTGTTTTCTCTATATTTGAAATATAGGAGAAACTATCTGTTATTTCTCTTTTTCTTTTTTGGTTTATTTCCACTCGCATGATTCCTTCTAGGTCCATTTGTGTTGTGGCAATAGACATGTTTTTTTCTTTTATTGCTGAATAATATTCCATTGTATAGATATACCACAAATTTCCATTTGTCTGTTTGGGGGCATTTGAGTTGTTTCCATATCCTGGCTATGTGAAAATAGTGCTACAGTAAAAATATGCATACATTTCCTTTTGAATTAGTGTTTTTGCATCTTTTGGATAGATTCCCAGAAGTGGAATCACTACATCAAATGATAGCTCCATTTTTAGTAATTTGAGGGTCCTCCACACATTTTTCATAGTGGTTGGAGCAGTTTTCATTCCCATTAGCAATGTAAGTGTTCCTTTTTTCTCCAATCCTCTTTAGTACTTGGATTTGCCCATTTTAAAAAATATGTGACATTCTTACTGGTTTGAGGTGGTGTGTCATTATAGTTTTGATTTGCATTTCCCTGATTATAAGTGAGGTTGAATATTTTTTCATAAAACTGTTCAACATTTGTATTTCTTCTTTGGAGAGTTGTCTTTGAAGCTTTTTCTGCCCACTTTTTTGACTGGGCTGTTGACTTTGTTGTTTTTATCTTCATTTGTTTGAGTTGTGAAATCTTTTAAACTGTTAAATTAATTTTATTTTTAAAGATAATATAAAGAATTTGATTTTCTGCTTTTCCTACTATTTCTTCTAAGTGTAGAAATAAATGTCTGGATTTTTATTTTAACCTTTATTTTATTTTAACTTGAATTTTTATTTTATTTTTATTTTGTATTTTCCTATATGGTGTAATAAAGTATTAATAAAGTAAATATATCTTTTAAGTAAAAGAAAATTTGAATGTATTTTGCAAAGTGTAACAAGATTCTTACTGAAAAAGGAAAAAATTTCAAACTGAGAGAGTAAAATAATTAAATTCTTTTAACCATTTTAAATGTCATCTGGAGAATTATGTAACAAGGAAATTATTTCATCAATTTATCATTGTCATAATCATCAGTCTATATTTATTTGTCAGTGGCTCCCTTGCTTTGCAATCTTAACTCATGAGTAAATTTTTCTCATGCGTCTAACATTAAACCCACAATAAAATTATATTAATGGATTTTGAAATAACTGGCAGAAAATGTCAAGTTGGGGGTACAGATAGAATATAGATCATAAAGGCTCTTCTAGATCACTTTTAGAATTTTGATATGTATCTTACAAGTGTTAATAGAAACTGAAGAATATCAAGAGGAAAAGGGCTTAACCTAAAGATTTAAAGACTGCTCTATCAAATATAGTGTTATGTGCAAGAGAGGATCTTAGTGAGCTAGGAAAAGGACTTTGAGGAAGACACAGAAAACAAGTGATAGTTGGTAGAACTTGTGAAAGGAGAACAAAGCAGCTGATACCTGTGTTGGAGCTAGAGTCAAGATGTTTCTGAGAGCAATTAATGGTGGATGATAAATGGGAGGTAATGTAAATGGGAGAAGGTTCAATGAATACTTCATCATTTCCAGTCTGTGTATTAGTTTCATTTCTGAGATGGTAATGAGATTTAATGTCCTAGGCAAAGAGTTCTGTAATTGATTTATGCTCTTAACATTAGTGATTTCTTTATTTGCTTAGGCTTCTTATAGTACCTGGTTCTGAACTGAGAAGAGGTTTAACCTTTATTTTCAGTTTTAGTTTACTGTTTCATATTTAGTCTTTAAAATCACACACTGCATTGCAACTTTTGTGTGTGATGACCCAAGAAATCATTTTTCTTTTGTTTGTTTTTTCTAATCAAAGTAACATTGCTTTACAAAACAGCGTAAATTTCAGGAATGTGTTAACAAATGTATATATACCGCTCACTCTAAGAGAAGTTTATTTACCATACACCACAATGCAGTCAAACCCCTCTGTCATTCCACACACCTCCTAAACCTTACCCCTCTAGCAACCATCATTCTATTATCAGAGTTTTGTTAACTTCCTGTACTTCCTTATAGTCCACATATGAGTAAAAACATATGGTTTTTGTTTGTTTTTCCATTTATTATTTGCCCCTCTTTTTAACATTTTCTCTTAGATAAACTCATAGCTGAGATTTATAATGATTAATATTTTTGATTTTGCTCTCATCAAGATAAAGAAACAAACCTTAAATGACTATAAAGACTGGATCATATCTTTCAAAAAATTAATACCCTCAGTCATAAAATTATGCTTTGAAAGAGTATTCATTTTCCTCAAAATTATTTTAAACTGCTATTTTAAATATACAGAGAAGATTATAAGATGACTTAAATTGACATATGTTATATGATTATTTTTGTTGTTAAGGGATAGAAAGTAATCTGGATGCATAAATGTCAAGATATTTTAAAAGGGGCTGTATCTGGATCGTAGAAAACTGGTGGGATTGATTTTTCCCATCTGACTTGTTAATGTAATATACAAATAATATGTAATAAATAAAATAAATAAAATTTTTAATTAAATGAAAAGATTAAAAAACAAAAACAACTATAGAAATCCTTGGGTGATCTCTCTTTGTTCATTTAAAATATAGACGGAGTTACAGATGACAAATTATTGGTGCTGACTTTGGATTGAGACTCATACTGGTTACACTATGTATAGTACAGAACATATCTGTTAGATTTAAGCCGATTTTTGATAAAACTTTGCTAGATGAATAAAAACTTTTTCCAATTAATTCAGAAATGTGATTGGAAACTGAACCAATGCAGCAAAGCTGAAAAGAAATTAAAAACTTGCTAGTGATAAACTTAAGAAGCAATGTACAAAAGTTTACCTGAGTTGTATCCCACGTGGATTTCTAGGACAAGTTGTCCTGTTTTTGAGTCCCTAAGTATAAAAGTTTAACATAGATATTCATTGATAGCTGGCAGTTTATATAGGGGCAAAGTCTGGTATAAAATTTCTTGTTATGTAAGAAATTAACTTTTTTTTAACCTCTCCATTTTATTTTTAGATGTAATCTTTAAATATGTTGGTAAGTTTTGTGTTTTTGTCCTTTACTTATTTGGAAATACAGTTTGTGTTCTCTTAAAATTCTTATATCTTTCTCTGGTTGGTTGCAGACCCTGTCATTAGAGAAGGAATGGAGGGTAAGTGACATCAAAATATTTTTTTAAAAAAGAGACATACCATACTCCATTACCTAAAACACCCCTATACTGCCCAGTTATTAAGCTAACCTTGAATGTTTCTATTTATAGGTCTGATAAAAGCTCAGATATATGCAGGTAAATACAAAAGTTATTGGGTGTTTAAGAATGACTTTATGCTTGTCAGTTAACCTATTGAGTACTTTGGTTTGAAAAATATGATTTTAACAAATTAATCTGACACATTTAAACTTGAAACATCATTTGATTTGGGGTATATGGGAATAATATTATTTAAATAACAATCAAGTCATGAACTAGGGAAGAATTTTGTTTCAGAAAAGACTTTTTGAAGTATTTTTTAAAAGGCAAAACATGGTCTTTCTCCTAAAAGATGCACAAGCTCCACAAGGTTTGGATGCATTTGAATCACTATTCCAAAAAATGGTTTGTAAATCAGTGGGAAATAAGTCATCATTCCATCCTAACCTCACAGTCACAGTCACCATATTCTCAGGTATCAACAATGATCAATAAAATGTGGGATTTGATTGCTGTTCTCTCCTCATACTCCTCCACTCTATTCAATTATTCAATGATGGTCAGATTATTCTCATCAGCACACATATACATCCTATTATGTGTCTCTTCTGAAAAAAAAAATGAGGTAAATATCAGAAACACTATTTTGAATTTCTCCATGTCATTATTATTCTATTACTTTTTCACAACCCAAGCTATACTAAATAGTTATTAATCATTCTCTGTAATTTTTACCCCTTGCCCTCATTCTCTCCATCTTATCCAGAAAAATGCCAGAATCTGAATATGTTCTTCATTGGCTTAAATTATCCTACCCAGCTTCTAGGCCTTTCTACCTCCATTTCCTTCTTCCTCTTTCTTCCACTCCAGCTTCTCTGGTTACTTTTCTTCTTGGACAAACCTGAGCAAGCTTCAGCTTCTGTGCTTTGCAGATGGGGCTTTCTCCCAGACCTTTCTCTATGCCTCTTTCATACTATCGTACTATTCATAATATTCCTAATGAAAATATTTTATAAACTCTGGGATTTGGACAGTGTTAAATATCTTTCAAGAGCTGGTTCTGCATCACCCCACCCTTTTCAGCTTTTTCTGTGGAATTCATACTAGAGGTTCTATATCACAGTTTCCATAGAAAAACACAGAAAACCTCTTATCAGAGGTTCCATAGAAAAATACTACAAATCACTTTCACAGGTGACATAGTTTGATATTCAAAATCCTCAGATTTGAGAATGGAATTGCATCATGGATAATGGGTTGGGATAATGTTTACTTTGTCTCTATTTTTAAAAGAATGCTCCAAGTGACCAAACCTATTCCTTACCCTGCTTTTATTTCTTCTAGAAGCTAAATGGTCTCATCTTCTCTCACAATTAATCTATTCCTTCTTCTGCAGAAGACATCATTTTGGACAAAAATACAGCTCACCCTAATCTTAAGGTGTCAGATGATGGAAAATCTGTGATATGGCATTCAGAAAAGCAAACAGTTCCTGATGGTTCTCAGCAATTTGATACTCTGCTAGCTGTGTTGGGTCAGAACAGATTCTCCAGTGGTGATCACTACTGGGTGGTCAGTGTCAGTGAAGGAGGCCTAGACAACTGGACATTAGGACTGTGTGTGGACTCTGTTAGTCGGCAAGGACAGAAATACGTTGTTAGTCCTGAAAATGGTTTCTGGACTCTTAGCCAGCAGTTTGGTATATATAAAGCACTTTCCAATGTTGTTCAAACTCTTTATGTCCCAGTCAAACCCAAGGTAGTGGGTATTTTTCTGCAATATGAAAAAGGCTCAATCTCTTTCTTTAATGTCACAAGTTGTACTGTTCTTTATACTTTCAAAAGTAACTTCACCCAGCCACTGAAGCCATATTTCCAACTCAAATCAGAAAGCAATGTTGGCTTTACCATCCTCAAGATGTCATCAACAGTCTGACATAAATACCTAGATCACAGCTGGAATACCATGGCCAGGGTAAGGGAGGCATCCTCAATGACCATGAAAGCATGTATTTATCTCCTGGCAGTGGCTACAGTCTGGGGAGGTGAAGCTATGCCCTGAGTGCCCAGTCTCCTTTATGTCCTTTGGGAATCTAAGAATTATCCTACCTATCATTTTTATATACTGCTGTAAGCCATTCACTCCCTAATGAACTTTTTTTTATTCATTTTGATTTTAAGATGAGTTGTGGGTTCTTCAGAAATAGAAATCAGATGTTCTTCATTTTTGTTATTATATGTGTGACAAAATTAGTGCTTTGAGCACAGTTCTACATTAGATGGCACTGAATTCAGTATCAGTACAGTTGAATCCAGTCAACCAGACTGATCCATGTTTTCATGTAAATTCTAGGATTATACATAGTCCCCTTCCCAGGTCCCATAAGTTCCATGGTAATACATTTCAGAACATTCATACTATGAGATACTATTTCACTTTGAAAAAATAGTGAATTACTGAAAAATAGAATAATAGCTGTCAGAGATGTTATGCTGAGCAAAGAAAACCAGAAAGAAAAAAATTGTTACATTTCCATGTATATGAAGTTCT
The DNA here is from genome assembly GCA_004024945.1 of Uropsilus gracilis. Lineage (NCBI taxonomy): Eukaryota > Metazoa > Chordata > Mammalia > Eulipotyphla > Talpidae > Uropsilus > Uropsilus gracilis. The sequence goes on from PVHY01020967.1 coordinate 9,700, forward strand.
TAAAAAGGTGAAATTAATGTGTCATGATCAAGTCAGGCAAGTAGTTACTTTAAGGTTAGATTTACCAGGAAAGAAAAACAGTTAACTTTTGGGAATAATAGAAATTGCTCATACCTTGATAAGGATGAGGGTTTCTTGAATGTATACATGGATCAACATGCATTTGATTGCATATTTAAGATTGTATTTCACTGTATGGTTTTCATTCTACAATATGGCTTTCACTGTTCTGTTTCTCCAATTATTGTGTCCTTTTGAAGATACCATCTTATTGAATAATTGCTATGTCCAGAAAATAAATGGAGTTAAGAGCACCCAACTTAGGTCCTTAGTGGCTTTGGAACTTCCATATTTATGTCTTGGATCACTCACTCTGAGAGAATCAGTATCATGACACAAGGACACTCAATTGTCCTGTGGAGAGTCTCATGCGGAAAAAAACTGAAGACTCCTCCTAATAGCCATGAGAATGATTCACCTTGAAGTGGATAATCCAGTCCAGTTAAGACAACATTGAATCACACCCTCCTGAGAGAATTACAACCTCCTGACTAAATTCCAAATATTTGAACTACAGAAATTGTGAAACTTAGTAATATGTATGATTATTTTTAAATCACTAAAGTTGTTGATGACTTATTAACCAGCTTTTAGTGAATAATATAGAATATATGTAAATTTTATGTTAAAAGTTAATAATAATAGAATAAAAGTGATAAAAACACATTCCAAGTTTTCACTGTAGTGTTGTTTAGCAATTCTAAGATACTTTTAGTTAATTTTAGGCTTGAAAATAAATAAATACATGGAGGATAGTAAGACCTAGAATTCTCACAGTTGAATCAGGCAGTTATATGTATGAAAAAGGGGGAAATATAAAATGAGCCTTGTGATGTTTTGAATTGAAATTGGAAGTATCAAGAAAAGTTATTAGCATATAATAAATTACTTAGTTTCATTCTTCTGTATGTGGATGTCCTGTTTTCCCAACAATATTTATTGAAGTGAATGCTTCCTCCACTGTGTGCTCTTGGCTCCTGTGTTATAAATTTTATATATTGATTTGTGTATATATCTTTATTCCCAACCACACTGTTTTGATTACTAAACTTTTCAGGGAATGTGATACCTACACTTTTTATCCCTCTGAATTGTTTTGGCTTTTTAAGGTCTTTGTGGTTCCATAAAAATTTGAGGATTATTTTCTTCTGTCTTTGTGAAGAATTCCTTTGGGATTTTAATAGAAATTACATTGACTCTCAATACAACTTTGGATAAATAAACATTCCAGTCCATGAGCACGTGTCTGTCCATTTCTTTATGTCTTATTTTTTTTTCAATTGTGCCTTACATTGTTTTCACTGTAGAGGTACATACCTTCTTGATTAGATTTATTCTTAGATGTTTTATTTAATTGTAAATATTTTTTAATTACTATATCTGAAATCTTGCTGTTTGTGTGTTTAAATTGAAAGAATTTTTGTACATTGATTTTGTAGCCTGCAATTTTACTATATTTGTTTCCAGTAGTATTTTAGTTTTTTTTTTTTTTTTATATAGCATCACCATCTGAAAATAGTGACAATCTGCTTCCCTTATATTTTTGATGCTTTTTATTTCTTCCCAAACTGATCTAAGAATTCCAATACTATGTTAAATGATAGTGGTTAGAATGGGCATATGTGTCTTAATCTCACAGCTTACAAGAAAAGTTTTCAATTTTTCACCATTGAGCATGATGTTGGTTTGTCATATGGCATTCACTAGGCTGAGCATCTATTCATTCTATATCCATTTTATTTAGATCCATTCTAAATCCATTTTATTTAGAACATTCATTATATATCCATTTTATTGAGCATCTTATTAGTGGATTCTCAATATTAGTATATGCCTTTTCTGTATTTGATATGATAATCATGTGATTGTTTTACTCTTCATTTGTTGATGTGACATACCATAATTATGGGTTTGTGTGTATTGAATTATTCTTGTGTCCCTGAAAATAATCTTGCTTGATCATGGTGCATGTATTGTTCAATTTAGTTTGTTAATATTTTGACAAAATTTACAAGTAGGTTTATCAGAGATACTGATCTTAGTTTTCTTTTTCTTTTTTCTGTTCACTTTTCTAGTTTTGGTATCAGGTTTATACTGGCCTTGTAAAAGAGGTAGAAAACATTCCTTCCTTTTCCTTTTATTGGAAAAGTTTGAGAAGGATCGGTGTTGACTCTCCTTTGATTACTACCAGTGATGCTGACTAATGCTTACTATTCATTTTTAAGGAGGTTTTTTTTTTTTAAACTATTTCAACTTCCTTTCTTTTGAACTATCTGTTTGGATTTTCTATTTTTACATAACTCAATCTTGGAAGATTATACAATTCTATCGATTTCTTCTAAGTTATCTAACTTTTTGGCTGATAGGCAGCAGAGTAACCTTCTTCTTGCACTTCTCTTTCATGTCAATTTTCTTTCAATTTTTTTTTTTTAGTGATTCTAAATAAAGTTTTGATAATTTTGTTTTGGGTGATTTTTCTGAAAAAATTAATTGTTTTCATCATTCTTTCTCTTTAGATATTTGGTTTCTAATTTATTTACATTTCTGTATTTCTTATTTAATTTTTACTATATCCTTTCCTCTATCTTGGGTTTTGCTCTTTCTTCTTGTTCCTTTAGATGTAGGGTTAAGTTCATTTTTGAAAATTTTTCTGTTTCTCCCCTAAAGCTCTTAGTACTTTGTCCTAAGGATTTTCTTATGTAATGTTTGCATTTTTATTTTCTTTAGGTATTTTTTATATATCCTATGATATTTTTCATTGACCCATTGGGTGCTCAGTTTCATGTTGTTGATTCTCCACATATTTGGATCTTTTTTATTTATTTGTTTGTTTGTTTATTTTTATTTCTTAAATCACAACCTGGTAAGTGGTTTTTGGGATTTCTCCCTCTCCCTCCTCCCTCTAGTGCCTCATTCATTCTCTCAAACCTTGTTCTTTGTGTTTGCTAGTGTGTGTTAAGTTTATTAGTTTCTTTCTTTCCTGTGGCAGTGTTCTTTCATTGGGCAAGGGACTGTGTTGTTGGAACCAGGTGAACCTTGCTGGTAGGTTTTCAGTTTTAAGATTGTGTTGGGTGGTCAGTCTATATTTATTTGTGGTCTCTCAATGCTTTCTCCTTGGAGGCTATCTTCTCCAATCCCACCTCTGTTGTTTTGCTGTTTATCTTATGGTTCTGTTGTCAGATTTAGGATGGTCTCACCCCCTGTCAGTGTCGGTGAAGAAGTTTCTCTGTGGATACAGGCATCCATGAGTGACCATTGTAGATCATCTCCTCTGTCTCACTTTGTAACCCAGCTGTGGGACTGATGCCCCCAGTTCTTGGCCCTTCTCTTCTCTCCCATCGAGTGGGGAGGGGTGCATTTGTCTCCTAAAAGCCATCTGCAAAATGAAGTCTTGGGTCTTCTAGACCCAGGGATCATGTAGTTGCACCTTGTGACATCGTGTTTCCATAGATATTTCTCCTGTCTTTCATGCATTGGTTCTCTTTATTGTCTATCTGCTTTGTACAGCTCAGGCTTGTGGGCTGGATTTTTTACCTGGTCTCTCACCCATTCTATGATGGGGTTTGGATTACGAATGTTCTTCCTCCTCCTAAAGATTGGCTGGAGTGAGAGTAAAAAGGAAGGGGCATTTCCCCCTACCATCCATGCACTGGTACCTCCCTGAGTGGGGGTGGGGCCTGAATGGCTGGGCAAGCACCTTCCAAAGCACCCCCTGGGATGGGGGCTGGGGAAAACATGCCCTGGCCAATCCAGGCTGCAGATGGCCACTCCGTGCAACAACCATCTGCTGGTGGATGGGGCTAAAACCCTACCTGTCCCCCTTCCTGGGCTCTCCAGGCTTTGGGGGGCTTACCCAGGGGTTGTCACACCTTTGATCCCTGCTGGGTGTTGTGACCAGACGCCATGTCTGGCTGCAGTGCGCGGGAGCCCAGAGACCCCTGTGCACCTATCCCAAACACTCCCCTCGGCCTCACTGAGTGTCCCTAGTGGTCCCCTAGCCCCCAGACCTAGGGCAGGAAGCACCATTGTCCATGGGATGTTGTGACCAGCCACCATGGCTGAACATAGGTTGTGGGAGCTCAGAGATGTCTGCGCACCTAACCCACACACTCACCCACCTTGGCCTCACTGAGGCATGTCCCTGTGGCAGGAACCACTGGCATCCATGGGGTGTTGTGACCAGACCCCGTGGCTGGCTGCAGGAGACTGGATTCTTCATTGCTAGAGCAGGTCTATTTAGGTTGGCGTAAACCCACCCAAGAGGGACCCCCCAACAGAGATGCTCAGCCCCCACCCTCTGCCCACATGAGGGTAGAGGCTAGCTTCCCCAGCCTGAGATCCCTGAACCCAGAGTCCCTGAGACCCTGAGATCCTAGTGGTATAGGACTCATCCTTGTCCCCAACCCTGCCAGTGGCCTAGACCTTGGTGAGGGTGTACTGGATGTCTTCAAGGACCTGCCTTGTGGGAAAGGACCTGGTTCTCACCTCCATCCCAGCAAGGCTTACTGGGCTGGGTCCTACTAATCCTCTCTCCTAGCTCCCTTGGGTTCCCCACCCCATACCCTAGACACTGAAGCGGTGGGGAGTGGATCTCCACATATTTGTCATTTACCTGCTCTCTTTTTATTATTGATTTCTAACTTTATACCAATTGATATGATTTCAAACTTCACAAATTTATTACTACTTGTTTTTTGTTCCAACAGGTGATCTAAGCTAAAAAGTGGTCCATGTTGCTCACTGACAACTCATATATTGTTATTTTCTTCACCAACTGAGTGAGGTCTATTCATAAGCAACAATGTCTGACAAAGTTAACATTGATCTTGAAAACACTTTTGTTTAGGTGTCTTTCAACATGGAAAAGTTGAAATAGTTGCCAATAATTAAGGAAACCAAACCACCCCCAAGTTATGCCACCTTTACTGACCAAAGGATTGATTGATTGATAATACCTTAAAGAATCGAGTTGCAATGAACCCCACCAACATGATTTTTCATTCCATAGATTTGATGATGCTTTCTTCCTGTCTGAATGGAAGCCACCTTCATGGTGATAACTAATGCCAGCAGACCTAAGTTTCAAGTATAATACAAGAGAGAGACAAGAAAATGTCTATTCAGAGGAGGTATCATCTATGGTTCTGATGAAAATGAAGGAAATCACAGATGTTTATCTTAGGAAGAATGTAACAAATGCTGTTGTAACAGTACCCACTTGCTTTAATTATTCAGCAGCAGGTCACCAAAGACTTATTGCTGATCTTAATGTACTTAGAATCATCAGTGTTTCAATTACTGCTATTACCAATGCCTTAGACAAAAAGGTAAGAGCTGAAAGGTATGTGTTAATCTTTGACCCAGGAGGGGCACCTCTAATATATCAAATCTCACTATTGAAGATAGAATCCTTGGCATCAAATCTACAGCTGTAATCAACCAGTTAGGTAAACAAAACTTTGTTTACCAATTGGTCAATCATTTTATTGCAGAGTTTAAGCATAAGAATAATAAGGATATCAGTGAGAAAAAGAGGGCTGATGTCCATTACATCTGTACTGCTTACAAGTATACTTATGTATGCTCTCTTCCACCACCTTTATTCACTTTATGAAGGAATCAATTACTATACTTTGACAACCCATACCCAGTTTGAAGAGTTGAATTCTAAATTGTTCTGTTGCACACCTAGAGAAACTTCTTCAAGATGCTAAGTTAGACAAGTCCCAGACCCACAATATTGTCCTGAGTGTCTACTTGACTGTCCAAAATTCAGAAAATTCATACAATTACTTCACTGGAAGAAAACAGAATAAGAGCATCAATCCTGTCCAGGCAGTTATCTATCTTAGAAATCTGAAAATACTAAAGATTTGCTGCTCTTGTAAGCCACTCTACTTTCCCTTGCCATTAAAACTGCTGGTGATCTTATGACAATGCTCATCAAGCACTACCACTCCTATGAATATTCACTATGTTTTCTGACAACCAGAGTGTACTCATTCAATTTCATGAAAGCGAGCAATGTCATGACCAAGGATAGCAAACTGTTTGGTGAGTTTGAATATACATATATCCTGTACCCTGTGATGCTCCTCACATTGAGGTAAATTTTGTTGTAGCATTGGGCTGTGATTTGCAGGTATGACGTATGAGTGGGTGGGGTTCTTGGTAGGGCTTGTCCATAGGATCTACTAGCCTAAGGTATCACTCCAAGGTGGTCCCTTGCAGTAATAGTATTAGAAAAGTGTGATATTGCCAAAATTGTGTCTTCCAGTGTTTCTGACCTAGAAATAATTTTAAATGCTTCCCTTTACTCAGAAAGACTTTGTAATAATGTTAAATGGTATTTCTTGACCTATGTTTTAAATGCTTTTCAGTGTTATTGTGCTGTCCTTAGGTAAAACTTTTAAGAGCAGGTTCTCCATTCCCTATAGTTCTTTGGTCCTGTCAACTCTTAGATTCATGGTGCAAGCTAGATATTTTTGCTTAGTTTCTGCTAGCACCAAAAATGCTGCTCTAATAAAGGAGAGATTGTGGAAACAACCTCACAACTTAATACCTGGCAAACTTTAAATGAATATATAGCTTAGTCCTGCAAATTTATGACTAACAACCATATATTGGAAACACTGTAAGGCATACGGGACTATTTCCAAGGCCATTCCTATGGGATGTAGAAGGTGAGAAAGTATCAGTGGACCTCACCCTCCCCAAAAAAAAACAAAAAACAAAAACACTTAATGTTTTTTCTTGACATGGGAAAGGAAATTTATGGCTCATTTCTGGGATGGACTAAAGTCTCTTGTTCATTACAAAAACCCAGAGCTTTGATAACAAATCTCATCCTCTTTGTCCAAGTATTGATGTGCCCCCACTCACAAAACCATGATTTTTCATTTGGTTTTCGTTTTCCCACCTCATATTTTTAAAACACCTGAAATTTGCCAAGTAAAATAATCATCCACAACATTTTCATTAGAAAATGACAGCTAAGTGCTGTCATTTTTTAAATAAAGTTCCACAGTTGGTATGTCTTTGCTTATTGAAGGAAACACAATAGATAAATCAAAATGGAAACAAAATGATGATGTTCGTGAAGATGTCCAGGAGGAGGAAGTGATCCAAAATCCCAACCCTTCAGACTTGGAAGTCTTCATTTACAGTGATGAAATTGCCAGGTTTGGGGGGGGGGTACATTTTAACTGAGCTTGTTATAGATCTGGTGTGGTGTGTGGATATCCTTGTAATAATATAGGAGAAGGGAAGAAGTGAGGGCACAACAGTAGTAGTACCATTAACCATGCTTGTCTTGGAATAGTTATCCTACCTCGTATCCAGGTTGTAGGCATGTGATCACTCCTAGAGCAGGAGTTTATGTTCTATGTGAATAACTCACAACATGACTAGCCAGACTCAACACTTGCTCAGGTTCCTGTTCAGCATGGACTTCTGCTCCAGCTCCAGTTGGGACTCCTACAGGGATACTCAAACTCCTAACATGGATTCTACTCATGGCAGTTGCTGAGGTGTTCCTCAGATTAAGGTAATTCAGAGACAGCAGGGCTTAGGACACTCTTGGAAGCATGATGGGCACTGTGTTTTGAGTTTTTCCATTGTTCCTCTCCGGATCAATCCTAATATTTTTAGTACTAAATTGGGAAGTTTTATTTTATTATTTTTTTTCTTTTTAATATTATTTATTTTGTTGTTTAGATCACAACCTCAGTAAGTGGCTTTTGGGATATCTCCCTGTCCCTCCTCCCTCTGTTGCCCCTTCCATTCTCTCAAACCCCACTCTTTGTTGTTTACTAGTCTATGTTGAGTCCATTAGTCTCTTTCTTTCCTGTGGCAGTGTTCCTTCATTGGGTGAGGGACTGTGTTGTTGGAACCCTATGAACCTTGCTGATAAGTTTTCAGTCTCAAGTTTGACTTGGGTGGCCAGTCTATATTCATTTGTAATCTGTCTATGTTTTCTTGCTGCAGGCCATCTTCTTCAATCCCATCTCTGTTGCTTTGCTGCTTTACCTCATGGCTCTGGTGTCAGATTTATGGGGTCTCGCCCCCAGCCAATGTCAGTGAAGAAGTTTTTCAGTGAATACAGGCATCTGTGAATGGCCTTTATAGATCATCTCCTCTGCCTCAGTTTGCAGTTTTGATGTGGGGTCGATCATCCTATCTTTGGTCTTCCTCTTCTCTCCCACAGTGTGGAAAGAGGGCATTGCTCTCCTAGAAGGCATCTCCGAAATGAGGTCCTGGGTCTTCCTGGTCCAGTAAGCGTATAGGTGTGCATCTTGATACTGTGTCTCTACAGTTGTTTCTCTTGTCTTGCATGCACTGGTTCTCTTGGGTTTCTATCTGCTGTGTCCAGCTCTGGCTTGTGGGCTGGGTTTTTGCATGATCCCTCACTTGTTCTATGATGGGGTTTGTGTTGTGCATGTTCTTGCTCCTCTTGAAGTTTAGCTTGAGTGAGAATGAAATGGAAGAGGCTCCTTCCCTCACCCCCACCTGCCCACTGGTACCTCCCTGCATGGGGACAGGACCCAGATGGCTGAGCCTGCGCCCTTCCATGATCCCTTTGGGCTAGGAGCAGAGGGCGACATGGCTCTGTCCATCTGGGCTGCAGATGGTTGCCCTATACAGCAGCCATCCTCTGGTGGGTGGGGCCACCAAAACGCCCACCTTGCCCCCCTTCAAGGCTCACCCAGCTAGGGGCTTATCCAGGATCCTTCAGCCCCTTTGCTCCCCGCTGGCAAGGGATCTCTGATGGATAGGGACCCTGGTGTGCAGGCAACCCTCAGGAGGCTGGAAAAGTAAACAAAGGTGTTTACTTCCTCTGGAAAAGTAAACAAGCAAAGGTGTCCAAGGATACTCAAACAGGAGGTGCCATTTCAACCAGATGTGAAAACCATATCTGCTACCACAAACTCAGTCATTTACACAACATAGTAATAGCAAAGTGTTGGTTAAGGGGGTTAGGGAACTGGAACTTCTATGCTCCTGATGAGAGGGCAGATTTGTACAATCCTGCTGAGGAATACTTTGGAAGTATCTACTAAAAATGAAAGTGTACATTTGTATGTGGTGCTTACATTGCTAGTTAAGAACCCAACAGAAATAAGCAATTTATCAAGATCACAAAATGGACTATATCAGAACTACATTTAATATCTTATGACTGGAAGGTATTCAACTGTCTATCAACTGTATATAGCTAAAGAAACCAGCAAGAACAACGCATGATTATATGTACAAGTCTCATAAACATAATGTTATGTGAGAGAAATCAAGCACAAAAGGTTACATACTGTATGATGTCATTGTATAACATAAAAACAAGAAGAAGAACTAATTTATGATGCTGAAGTTAGGTTGATGTTTTCTCTCAGGGTTTGGGGAAACATAGTAATTCAAAGAGAACCAGGAAATTATCTCTATTTCTCCATGTTGTACATTTTATTTCATCTTTTGTATTTAAATTTTTGTAACTTAAAATTTGTGTTTTTTAAAATAATGATCTATTTTTGTAATGTAATCAATGCCCTTAGTTTCCTGGATTTAGCATTATGCTATCCGAAACTCCAATAACCAGAGAAGAAGAAAAATATTTAGAGCTGCTATATATCATTGAAATGTTTCAGTGATGTCACCTTCAGAAGAACCTGTAATCTAGAACTTGAGTTACCTTAAATATTTCAAATGTCACAAGAATCATCTGAATCATCTCTCACTGAAACATTGTGTCCCAGAGAACAAGGTCATGTAAATAAACATTGTCATGGATGTGATCATTCACATAGCCCCTAAAAACCTACCATGATGCTTCTCTCCTGCACCTTGGGTAAGTTTCTCCATTATTCCTCAGAAAACAAATGGCTAGATAAAGTTGTGACTTAAGTTAGGGCAAGAAAAATTAAGTAAATTTATAATGCAAGAGTAAGGATATGAACCCAGGAAGCAGTCTGACAGATCTTATTCTAAGAACTGCTTTTCAACAACTGTAAATTTCAATTTGTTTTAATAGGTTGGAACAGTAAGTTATTGAAGATGTAAAGACAGGTTCTTGCTGTCTATAGATGGAAGAAGACAAATACAATAACTAAATCACTTATTTTTTATTTTTATTTTTAAATTATATATATATATATATATAACATCTTTATATTCCCCAGGGTTCACCCACCAACTCCCCTCCTTGATCACTCCTAGTCATTCTCCCACATCCAGTTGTGTACTTTAGTTTGGTTGTTAATTTGTTTGGACTTTTCCTCCTGGCCTTTTGTTTGTTTTTCCTGTGTCCCATATGTTAGTGAACCATTAGGTTTTTGTCTCTTTCTTCCTGACTTGTTTCTGCTAATATGATTTCTTCTAGGTCAATCCATGCTATCTCAAATTCATCATTTTTAATTGATGAGCAATATTCCATTGTGTATATTACCACATCTTTCTCATCCATTCATCTGTTATGGGACATTTGAGTTGTTTTCTTGAAATTATAAATAGTGTTGCAATAAATATCTGAGTACAGGTGTTCCTTTGTATAAGTACTGAGGTCTCCTTTAATTCATCTTTGGCAAAGGTGTGAAAAACATTGGAACAAGGACAGCCTCTTCTATAAATGGGCCTGAGAAAACTAGACCAAGACATGCAAAAAAAAAAAAAAAATGAACCAATACACCACCCTCACACCATGTACAAAAACCAACTCAAAATGAATAAAAGACTTGAGTATAAGACCTGAAATGATAAAATACATAGAGGAAAACTTGGGTAAAACCTTCCATGATTCTACTTCAGAAATCCATTTCTGGACACACCTACAGCTGGTGAAAAATGAAGGAAAACAAACAGTTGGGACTACATAAAACTAAAAAGCTTCTGGACAGCAAAAGAGACAAAAGACAAAACAAAAAGAAACCAACCCTAATGTGAAAAAAAAATTACCCTCCACAAAAGTAATAAGGGTTTGATAACAAAGATCCACAGGGAACTCACAAAACCTAGCCAAAACAAAACAAGAAGCCCAGTCAAAAATATGGGGACAACAAAAAAGATACTTCCCCAAAGAGGAAATGCATATGGATAGCAGGCATATGAAAACATGCTTAATGTAATTAGCAATCAGGGAAATACAAATCAAAACCACAATGAGATACCACCTTACACCAGTAAGAATGGCCCACATCAAAAAAAAAAAAAAGGGGGGGTGGCAACAAAAAAGGGCAACAGCAAGTGGTGGTGTGGATGTGGACAGAAAGGAACACTCTTACGCTGCTGGTGGGAATGTAAACTGGTCCATTCACTCTGGAAAACTGTGTGGAGGACCCTCAAACTAATGAAATTAGAACTACCATTTGAACCCAGAATTCGCTCTTCTGGGAATCTACTTCTCTGATTTTTAAAGAATATGTTGGAATGAGCACTACGACATGGGGCTCCTTGTACCTATTATGTACCCCTTTCTCCTGTTCATCATCTTGTACTCTTCCTCTTCAAAAGTCTTAAGTTCAATCATATTTAAAGTAATATCTTCACCAAGATTCAATACTAACCTAGCTAGTGTCAGCCTCACCCTAATATAAAAATTTAAACTAACCAGTCAGGAGTTTGCTACTCACTGCCAGTGAGGTAATCAGCTCTATAAGACCTACCTGGTCTTCCCCTAAAGGAAGGTGGTTTTACCTAGATTAACCCTATTTTGCCTGCTAATAACCTCTTTGACTATTAAAAAACATCCATTTTGTATATTTTTTTGCAGCATCTTTCTACCTGCTAGATTGGATGCAACCCTGATCATGAATCACTAATGAAATCAATTAGATCTTTAAAATTAGTTGGATTGAGTTTTGTTATTTAATATGTTTTCATTGCTTTTTATGAGTAGTCTTTCTTATGGCTGCCAAGCTTAAACTACCTTTAAGTAGTTTCTGAACTTTACCTTTTCAGAATATATTGTTTAATGGAGATTACAAAATTTTGTTACCTTTTTAGAATTTTGTTTGTAAAAAGTACTGTATGCCTCATTCACTCATGTGTCCTACCACAAGATCAAAGCCATTAAACTTTTTTTATTTAGTAACCAAATGTATGCTTAATTAATATTTATTTGAAGTTTTCAACAGACTTTGTGTAGATTTATTAGTACGGTTTCTGAAGAAAAGCAAATGTTTTCTTCTTGCTTTATACTTGTAGACTCAACCAATTGTTGTCAAGTAAATAGTGATAAGAGTGATAGATTTTAACTCTGTGGTCATTGCATCACTTTAAGATTTGGAGTAGTTATCATAAATGTAATGCTCCATAGCCTTGCATGGCAACAACATTTGAACAGCTTGGGATGATAAAAGATCACTCAGAGCTTCAATGGATTGAAGCAATGAGAAAATCAAAGGGAATGCACAATGACTCCCTCAAGAGGGACAGGTCCAGTGGTATACCCAATCTCAGTATGTATTTACTGAGAGGCAAAAGAAGGTGCAAAGATAGCCAAGCATGTAGGGAAACATATACATGGGATGTATATTTGGGCATTCATCATAGTCTGGCACAAGCCAGACTATCACCCCACATTGCATAACAGCTACCAAATAACCCAAATATCTCAAATGGTGTATGCTGCATGGTTCATTTACTGAGCAGTGGAACCCAGGGACCAATGTTTCAGGAATAGTTATATCTAACATGACTTTGCCTGAGTCCTAAGAGTGTTCCTTTCTCTCCACATCCACGTCAGCACTTGTTGTCACCCGATTATTTTATGTGGGTCATTCTTACTGGTGTAAGGTGGTATCTCATTGTGGTTTTGATTTGCATTTCCCTGATAACTACAAAAACAGACCATCAGACCAATGAAATAGAATTGAGTGCCCTAAAATAAAGCCACACATATATAGTCAATTAATCTTTGACAAAAGAGTGAAAAACTTACAGTGGAACAAGGACAGACTCTTTAATAAATGAGATTGGGAAAATTGAAACAAGACATGCAAAAAAATGGACATGGATAACACACTTACACCTTATACTAAAACCAGTTCAAGTGGTTAAAAGACTTGGATGTAAGACCTGAAACCATAAAATACATAGAGGAAAACTTGGGCAAAATTCTCCATGAATTACAATTCAGAAATCCTTTCTGGACACATCTAAAGCTGGCAAAAAACAATGAAGGGAAAAATAAACTGGGACTACATAAAACTAAACGCTTCTGTACAGCAAAAGAGACATCAGACAAAACAAAAACAAGTCCAACAGAATGGGAAAAAAGATTTTTCCCTCCACAGAAGTGACACGACTTTAATAAAAAAGATCCACAAAGAAATCACACAATTTAACAAAAACAAAACAAAAAGCCCAGTCAAAAAAATGGGAGAATAAAAAGACAGTTCCCCAAAGAGGAAATACAAATGGCCAACAGGCACATGGAAAAATGCTCAGCATCCAGTGTTCCTATTAATCAGAGCATATCATCTATGTTCTTTATTTTTGCCTAACTTTTGTTAATCTTTACAGGTAAAATATGTTAACTGATCTTGCTAACTGTCCATAATATCCTTCCCTGTATCAAGGGATGCTTACTTCTTAGCATGTCCTCCATGATCAGAGCTTTTGTCCTGGTAAGAAGCTCCCTGCCTGTATGTTTATCCAACTGGCAGGAAAATGCTGGGCATCAAGACAGTAAACCCAGGAATATGGGAAATTGGGGATTCCATAAACCTCTATAATGTATGCCTTAAATAAGACCTTGTTTTTATATTATTTTTGAAGTGACATATTGAACCAAGTTCAACTTCACAAATGAATAAACTGCTTCTCTCTGTGCCTTTAAGATTTTTAAGGAAGGTGGACTCAGGCAGAGGTATGTTAGATACAACTATTCCTGAAATATTGATCCCTGGGTTCCACCACAACTCAGTAAATGAACCATGCAACATAAGCTATTTGACTTATTTGGTGGCAGTTATGCAGTGTGGAATGATAGGCAGAAGATAAGAGACTTGCTATAGGAAATAGTATTTGATAACAGGAAAAAAAAGTAGTAGGTTATTTGATATAAAAGTTGGTGAACTAAAAGGATACTATTTGTCAGTTTCATTGCAAATACTATTGACCTTTGTAATGTGAATCAACATTATATCATTCTGAGTTTAAAACTGGATTGAAACATCCATTCATGATAAAAGCCCTTGAAAAATTAGGGATTAAAGGAACTTACCTCAACATAATAAAAGCCATCTATGACAAACCTATAGCAAATATCATCCTAAATGGGGAAAAACTAAAATCATTCCAGTTGAGATCTGGAACCAGGCAAGGATGCCCACTCTCCCCACTACTCTTTAACATTGTATTGGAAGTCCTAGCCAGGGCGATAAGGCAAGAGAAAGACATAAAAGGGATACAAATAGGCAAAGAGGACCTGAAGCTATCATTATATGCTGATGACATGATTCTCTATTTAGAAAACCCCAAAAAAATCCACAGAAAGATTACTTGAAATACTAGACCAGTTCAGTAAGGTAGCTGGATACAAAATCAACACATATAAGTCAGTGGCTTTCCTATATGTGAAAAGTCAAGCAGAGGAAGAAGAAATCAGAAAAATCATCCCATTCACCATCACACCAAAAAAAAAATTAAATACTTGGGAATAAACTTAACAAAAAGTGTTAAAGATCTATACAAAGAAAATTTTAAAACGCTCCAAAAAGAGATAGAAGAAGACATAAGGAAATGGAAAAACATTCCCTGTTCATGGATTGGAAGAATTAATATTATCAAAATGATCATCCTACCAAAGGCAATCTACAGATTCAATGCAATTCCAATAAAAATTCCAATGACATTCTTTAAAGAGATAGAACAAAAATTACTGAAATTCGTATGGAATAACAAAAGACCCCGTATATCAAAAGGCCTCCTGACCAGAA
>PVHY01020968.1:0-24716 GCA_004024945.1 Uropsilus gracilis
GACTAGGTCTCGCTTTTTTTGCCCATGGAACCGCAGGCTCTCGTTGCCTGGGGTACCACGGACTCAAGCAATCCCCAGCCTCAGCTTCCCAGGTAGCTGGGATGACAGATGCGCACCACCACGCCCAGCTATTTTTTTGGAACTAGGTCTCGCTACGGGCCCCAGGCGGAACTTGAACCGCGATCCCTAGCCCCGGCCGCTTCATAGGCTGAAGCTTACAAGCACGAGCCACCGTGCCCGGCCTGGAATATTTTAAGTCTAGAAAAATCATAATCCAGACATCGGATTTTGAAATTTAGTTCCTACCAAAATGATAGGCAACTCATACAAGCTTCCAGTTTTTAACAGCATGCTTAGTGTTTTTATCATCCTGTACCTAAAGTGATAAAATGCTTCGGTTGCAATGCACTATTATTATAAAAATAGTTATTATTTTTTGTAGGAGCATCTTTAACAGAATCAGACTCACCTCGATTGCCTTCTCATCTGTCAGAGCATGAGCGGGATCCTTTACTTATTCAGCCTGAGGTAAAACCATTAGTAACAGCTCTATTTACAGATAGTATTGTGTGCATAAACATGTGACTCCTGCATTTATATCAAAATGTTTTTTATATCTGTGTTTCTCTTATAGGAAGTGGTTGAAATGTCACACTTGCCAGGAGAGTTATTCAATTTATATCTTCACCAGAACTATGTCGATTTCTTCGTGGAAATAGATGATCTTGTGAGAGCCAGTGAATTTCTGAGTTTTGCAGATACCCTTAGTGGTAACTGGAATGTAAGATCTTTGACTTCAGTGCTATTGTTTCCTCAAAGTTGAGAAAGCAATTTACTTTTTTCCCTAATTATTTGACAGTCCATGTGACTTTTTAATGACTGATAAAATTAATTCATCCAACTCAGTGCTTCTAATGAGTCTTCAGCTGTTCATGTGACTTTCCTAATGATAATATAATAGTTTTCCTTGTTGTTTTCTGACATAAAATTAATATATACTCAGAAATTTTGAAAACTATTAAAAAGTAGATAAGAACAAATTATTTTTACTGCTAAAGAATATTATTTTACAAATTTGAAATTATTTTGTATAAAATTTGTATTTTTTCCACAGTATTTTAACTCTGCTGTGATAAGTATAGTAGCCACTAACCATGTGTAACAAATTAAATAAAAAATTCAGTTCCTCAAATTGAATAAAAAACTCAGCCACATTTCAGCATCTGGTAGCTACCTTTGTCTAGTAGCTTCTGCATTGAATGCCCAGATACAAAATATTTCCATTACAGTGAGTTTGTCTAGACAGCACTTTGATATGCTAATATTTACCTGTCATAAATACTGAAAGAACATTCACAATTAAAATCAGGAATTATACAACAAAAAACATTTATGACTTGGTTTCTAGGTGTTAAAGTTTCATTTAGCAGTTACATTTAATTTCTATGCTGACTTTTAAAGTTTCCCCTCATGTACACAATTTGAAAGAATAGTAAGACAAATATATACCTATATATCTTTAACTTTTGTTTCTCACTTTTCACATTTTATATTTGATTAATTTCTATGTATTTTATACACTTTGGGCTGAATAATTGGAAAATAATTGTTGACACCATGAGACTTACAAGGTGCATGAGACACAGGATGCATGTGCATGAGACACTGGTGCATGGTCACAGGATACCCAAGGAAGTTGCTCCATGAGCACAGCGACACGTTGTCTTCCTTCCGGGCTGCTCAGTTGTCTCCAAGACATATTTAAGGCTGCTTCTTCCACCTCATCCAAGGTGGAGTCAGAGTTTCTACATAGCATTTAGCCTGGCTTGATCGAATCGGGTGTCTCAATCGTCTGCTTTCATAGCACTGTTATTTTTAGGGCTCTGGTGGTGAGAAAGTGAACGTACAGTCACATAGATAATTCATCTTGGATGCCAGTAGTACCAGTCGTGCTGTTTTATGAATCTCTTCCTTTCTGTTTCTCACATCTTGTCTCCTTTAGACACGCTCTTTGCTCAGGGAATATAATACATCTGTAGCGACCAGAGGCGTCATGCATTCCAACAAAGTCCGAGGCTTCGCTCATTCTCAGGGAGGAGGCGCAAGTTTTCGACCCTTGCACAAGCCCCAGTGGTTTCTAATAAATAAAAAGGTAAAAGAGTATGCTTTCTATCGGTGGATGTTAAGTGAATTGATCATACCGCTGAACTGTTTTAAGTTACTAAGTTCTACCGTTTCCTAGAATTGTGATAAAATGTAAAATGAACCGTCTTCTTGAATGTTCATTGTTCAGGGGGAAAACACACTCAAACTTTGAAAGCACATACCTAGTTTATTTAGTAGTTGACTTTTAGTAAAATCAAAATTGAATTATATATTAGTTCAGATTGAAAGTAAACTCTTAGGCTGGGCACGGTGCCTCGTGCCTGTAAGCTTCAGCCTATGAAGTGGCCGGGGCTAGGGATCGTGGTTCGAGTCCCGCCTGGGGCCCGTAGCGAGACTTAGTTCCAAAAAAATAGCTGGGCGTGGTGGTGAGCGCCTGTCATCCCAGCTACCTGGGAAGCTGAGGCTGGGGATTGCTTGAGTCCGTGGTACCCTGGGCAACGAGAGCCTGCGGTTCCATGGGCAAAATAGCGAGACCTAGTCTCAAAAAAAAAAAAAAAAAAGTAAACTCTTGATTTTGCCTCTTGCTATCTCGATAAATTCTTTTACATGCCTCGTTTACACAGCTGTAAACGTAGAGGACTGAGTTATTGAGGGGTTCAGAACAGGTGGCCCGCAGGTCAAGCACACACACAGATTTTTTTAAATGAATTGCCAGAAATATTCAGATGCCCCTTTCTGGCTTTAGGATTTCTGGACTCTCCTGTGGAAACACAAAGTGAGTCAGCACTGACCCACATTTTCACATGGCCCAGCAGAATGTGCGCCATGAAGATGGGAGAGGGAGTGTTCTCAGTTGCTCTGCCCTGATGTGTGTTAGCTGCTGGGACCCTGTGGCCTGTGAGTGTGAGACCTCCGCGCTAGACATGTTCTGAAGTCATGTGACTGCATAGGAGCCTGAAGTTGATGACCTAACACATTTTTCCCTAACAGATTTCTTGGAGAACTTCCTGACTTAAGCTTACATATATTCTTGCTTTGCTCTTTATGCCACATGTATTAATTTGCATTCTATTTACATATGAATTATCCCCAATTCTGTAAGCTCCTTTTTAAAAAATGAATTATTTTTCTTTCTCACCTGCCCTGCCATGAATCCATAGTCCCGGGGTCCAGCTCAGGTTCCTTGCTCATGGTTCTTGCCGAGCGCCCTGTTCTGAGCAAGCCTGGGTGGCACTTCAGAACAGCCACGGCCCTTTCTCTTCGACCCTCTCAGTTCCCTTCCCACTTCAGAAAGCATCTCTGCTCCTCGAATGCCAAGTGTGTTCAGGAGAGCAAGAGCTGGCGTCAGTCTCGCCCACTGATCCAGCTTTGCTATGGTGGAAAGGCCCAGGGAATGCACAGTGATACGGCCCCTCCTTCCTTTTGTGTTGGCCATGTGGGTGAATCACAGGGATGTGGCCGTTTCCACAGAAAGGAAGCTGTTAGTTCCCTGAAGGCAAAGATTATGCTTCTTTCTTCATTGGCCTAACATTGCACTTGTGCTGACTGAAAGTCTTCCATTGAGAAACAACCCGCCTGACTTGCAGTGTGTGCGCTCATACACGGGATCCCTCTGAGATTTACTTTCTTACTAACTGAATTTCTGAATTTGAAAGGCTGCATTGCTCACTCTGTACCACCAGTGCCTCTTGCTTTGGACTTGGAAGGAGGGAGAGGGTTACCATTTATTTTTAGCCAAAAAGAGTTCACACTGGGTGACCGTTCCCTGAAGAGGATCTCTCTGAGGGACAACCTCATCTCTCTTTTTTTTAAATCTCATTTGTTTTTGTTGACATTGCATTGCATTTCAGCACTATGTCAGTTTTAGCTATGTTCACTAGAAATCAGTGTGTGTGTACCACATTCACCAAAGTTGAGTTCTGTCCTTCACTGTGAAATTGTTGCTTTTATCCAACTTACCCTTCTCCCCCTTCTTTGATTTTTCTAGACTTGTTTTTCTTGTATTTTAAGTCTCTTTAAAGATTCTTATGCTATTACAACAATTGTAGTTATTGTGAAGGACAAATTAAACTCTTCAAGGTGTATATAGTTTATGAACCCATATATTTTGTAAGGTAATAAGCTTTGTTTTGAAATCTGCACTCATATTTTTTGTTTTATTTTTCATGATCTTTTGTTTTGTTTTGTTTTTCCATGTGTACAGTATCAGGAAAATTGTCTGGCTGCAAAAGCACTTTTTTCTGACTTCTGCTTACCAACTTTGTGCCTCCAAACTCAGTTGTTGCCGTACCTTGCTTTGCTGACCATTCCAATGAGAAACCAAGGTAATAGAGTGGAGTTTTGTTTTTCTAAAGAAATGTTGCTTATGACATGATCTTTTTGTGGGTCAACCTACTGCTATAGACTAGTGAGTCTAGCTTATTTCCCTCGGTTTTGTCATTCAGAGTACATGCATTTGATTTAAAAAGAAAATAAAGAATCAAAAGTGAAAATTGAAAGTATCTCCCTTATAACTATAGGTAATTCCTTTTGCAAGATCGGTGTAAATGTTTGCGGACATTTTCTGTGAGTGTATAAATGATGGACGTAAGTTTTAATTTGCTTATGCCACCATGGACATCACCATAATTGACAAGTCCGTGTAAAACAGCTCTGGAGGCTGGGAAGTTGAGAACCAGGATATCAGAAGATTTAGTCTCTGGTGACAGCCTGCTTCCTAGTTCGCACATGGCCAGCTTCTAGTTGTAGCCTCATGTGAGGGGACATCTCTCTGGGACCCCTCTGACAAGGGCGCTGTTTCCATTCATGCAGGCTGACCCTTATGCCCTCGTGACTGCCCAGGTCCTCTTCCTAGTGCCTTGAAATTGGAGGTTAGACTTTTAAAATGTGAACTTGAAGTGACACTTTCTCTTTGTAACAGCAGCATTTCTAAATCTCACATCTCACTTTTTCTTAAATTGATTTAACCTTATTGATAATTGGTTGATTTCAGTATTATGAGTACCATTCATTGCCATGTTTACATTGTTTTTTTTTTAGGTTTTAAAATTATAAATAATGTCTAAAAATATTAGTATATCTATGGCAGTGCACAGCTCCACAGATTAACTACTGAGTTACTAAGAAAACCTACTGAGGTTTGCCTTTCTATCAGCTCTATCAATTTTCCCTGCAGTTGTATCTCTTTCTTAACATGTCTGAAGGACCATATTTCATGAACAGTCCTACGTCGCATGTCTTTGTTCTCTAAGGTAGGAAAATGTAGGCTGTTCATTCAGTGCTAACTCTATCATCACCAGTCACACTGGCCCAGCTAGCTGTACTCTTTGCCCC
The DNA here is from genome assembly GCA_004024945.1 of Uropsilus gracilis. Taxonomy (NCBI): domain Eukaryota; kingdom Metazoa; phylum Chordata; class Mammalia; order Eulipotyphla; family Talpidae; genus Uropsilus; species Uropsilus gracilis. Next base: position 5,440 of record PVHY01020968.1, read on the forward strand.
CACTTCCAGCTAGGGGACCAAGAGTCAGTTTTATTTACAAGAGTCTCCTTAGATCATCAGCACTTGAAAACTTGAGAGACATACAGAATCTCAGATCTCACTCAAGTCCTGCTTAGTAAACCTTCATTTTTAATAAGCTTCATCAGGTGATTCTTATGTTTGCGGAGTTTGAGAAGCATTTACATGGATCATCTGAAGAGTTTTATCTCCTGGTTAAGACTCCAGGGTTACCAGTCTAAGCTTTCCATGTCAAAAAACTATTTTTTAAAATGATCCTATATAGAGTGTCGTAGAGTTTTCACAAGGTAAGTATCCAAGAGCCCTCTCGGTATTGAATTTGTAAATTTTGAAAGACTTGTAAAATTTAGTAAAAATAAGGATGTTTTGAATTTTTGAATCTTCTTTCACTTTATTTACTGTGTCCTTTCAGACACTATTTCCTTCAGTTTTCTGCTCCTTTCTCTTTGCCGTCTTTTCTAGTTCTCATATTAAGTGTTGGAAGTATCCCAAATTTTTTTTGTTCTTTTTCTAACTGCATATTCTCAGTGTTTAAGTTCATTGATTTTTCTGCCTATTTGTTCAAGTTCTACTATTGAGCGCTTCTTGTGAATTTCTTTTACTATAATTTTGAACTCTGGATTTTCCATTTGGTCCTTTCTGTAATTTCTTTATTAACATACTTTATTTGTTGAGAAGTTGTAATTATAGCTCCCTTTACTTCTTTAAGCATAGCTTCCTTTTATTCTTTGGATGTATTTATAATGGCTCCTGTGAAGTCTTTGTTACACTTAGTACCTGGGCCGGCTCACAGGAAATTTCTGTCACCTACCCCTTTCCTGTACACTTGCCTTGTCTGGTCATGTTTTGTTGAGAGCTGTGTATTTTAGGTCATATGTTGTAGCACTCTGAATTTTTACTCCCCCCTATTTGGGGGTTTTATTTTTGTTTGCTGTTTGTTACTGACTTAGCTGAAGTATTTTAATGAAACCCGTTTTCCCCTGCAGTTTGAAGCCTTTATAATTTTCCACTGAGTTCGGCCAGGCCTGATATGCCCACGGTCACCTTGGGATGATAGTGGTGTTGGCTGGACTCTGTGCTACGCCGGCTGCCGGCTTGTTGCTCTGTGGTTTGCAGCAGCGCTGTGGTCTTTTGCTGTTTCATTCTGATCCATTAAATGTGGGCTGTGTAGACTGTGAGGGTTGACTCTCAGATTCGTTCTGGCCCCAGAAAGTCTCTTTCAAGTTGTCTTTTCCTCAGGTTCTTTCTCATGAGCTAACTTGGTTACGTGCAGCTGGTTGCTTTTAATTAATAAGAGCGTTTGGTTTCCAGAGACCCTCATGCTGGAGCTTTCCCACACTGCTCACTTAAAGTCAGCTCCTGTGGGTAGCATGCCAGTGCTCTCCTTTCCCACAGAAGATCTCTCCCCGGCAGTCACTCAGCCCCTCACCACCCAGGTGGGGGTGCAAGGCTGCAGGCAGCTTCTGGTCAGCCTGACCCACCCTCTCCCCGTGGCCTGTAGAAGGATGGGCGGGAGTGACTCCAGTTAGTGGAGAAGGCAGTATCCTCAGCCTGCTGTACCGCTGGAGTAGGACCTCTATATCGTGGGTGGGCGTTGGGCGAACAGAGGGAGCCCCAAACTCTCATCTGGCTGCGCTCACATGAGGGGGGTCTTGTTCTGATTGTCCCCCAGAGTGCATACCAGGGGCCCCAGGGGTGTGTGCAAATATGACTGTGCATGTCTGGACCTTGGAGGCAGGTCAAGGGGCAGCGTCACCTTGGAGAGGATGGCAAGCTCTGGTGGCTGTGTCCCACCAGCTGCTTCCCTTGCTTCCGGTTAGCGCTCCTGTGACGATGGGGCCGGGGCAACAGCACTTTCCTTCAGGCTGTGAGAGCTACTGTAGAGCTGCCTGGCCAGAATGGCCGCAGACAGGACTGCATACGTGGACACATGGCACTCCCGAGACCATGTCCTCCTGCTCTGGAGCGTTCACCAGGGCTGGAGTCGCCAGATCCTAGGAGAAACTTGTCTTTATGTGTCTGAGCAGCCACTTGGCGTTTCTGCTGTAGCTGCGCTGTGTTTTCCTCCCAGCAGCCATGTGCGAGGGTCCCAGCCCTGTCGCACCTGGCCAGCCCTTGGCGTCCGCTGGGTCGTGGTGACAGCCACCCGGAGGGGTGTGACGCGGTGTCTCAGGGCTTGACTTGTGTCTTCTTGACAGTTGGTGGTCGTGACCACCTTGTTATGTGTTTGTTGACTTTGTAGACCATCTTTGGAGCGTTGCCTGTGTAACGCTTCGTTTCTCATTTGGGTTTCAGCTCAGATCTCTTTTATCCAAGACATCGGGAGACTTCCTCTGAAGCGGCGCTTTGGAAGGTAAGATGAACCTTCCCGTCTTAAAAGAACGTTTTGAACGGCATGCTGCAAGCAGTCAGTGATGTCTGTGAAATCAAAACCCTGGATCATACCCGGTTGCGATGAGCCTCTGGGTACGTGCTAGACCCCGCTGTGACCTGCGCTGTGTGTAGCAGCGTGTCCACCCGCCCGTGGTGGAACGTCGGGCTGAATAGACGGATGGAGTCACACGGAAGACTCTCCATAGTCCTCTAGGTCATTGTAGCTCGCGGGTCCAGAAACCCCTTTTTAGCTTTCTTGCAACTGTGCTGACCAGGAACTACCTCGGAAGTTGACCCTCTTCCCCATCCTCCCTTACCATAGCAGATTTAGACAACAGGAGAAAACATGCAGAGGTGACTTAGTCAGTGCTGTTCATCTTACTAAGAAAATGACTTGTGAACTAGTAGCAGCAGTGAGCACATCTGATTTCATTTCTGCTTAGCTTATTTGTAAGGGCAGAGCATATCTAGGCCTTTTAAGAAAGATTGAGAAAGATCTTTTCTTGTTTCCTAGTTACAAACACAAAAGTAAGTCATATAAATGGCACCTGTTCTCCAGCCTCTTCTCCTAGTCCTGGTAGAAAGGAATTTCCAAATGGAACACTTTCTCGTCTGGGATTTTTTTCTCCACCACTCTCAAGAGTCCTGAAGGCCTTTGTCTTATTAATGGTTTCTCCTGGGCTGTGGGTAACTGTGTCGGGCCAGGAAACTGGCTTTCCTATTAAGAAAGACAGTGGTGGGGAAGTCTCATAGCACCATCCTACTGGGATGTGATGAGGGCCTATCTTCTGTGATAAATGTCCTTGGTAATAAAGACATGTCCCTGTCATTTAGTATGAACATACTTTAGCATTTTTTATATTTATATTAAATTGTGCCATTTAATAACTACAGTTTCCTGTGGTTCAGCCTCTACCTCATATTCATGTATCAGAGTGGGTTTTCACCCCAAAACTTTTACCAGCCCTTTCTTGTCACTGAATTGCTGTGCACAGCGAATACTGCTGACACAAGATGGCTCTAGCAGTGTCAGAGGTGGCGGCCTCGGAGCCACACCCCTGTGATGCCATGTCAAGGAGTATCCTGCTCTGGCTCTCCGTAACGCCAGCCTTTTTGAGTCCCACAGGCTGAAGGTGGAGGCCCTGGCCGACCGGGAGCCCGGGATGCTGGACCTGGACAGTGGAGACGAAGCTCCACCTGCGGAGGCCGTTCGGGGCGAGCGCTTCCAAGCAGCGGGCTCTGCCTCATTGCTGCCCCTGAGTCAGAGCAGCGCCAGCGAGCTGCCCGCCAGCCAGCCTCGGCCCTTCGCCACCCAGGAGGACTCGGAGGACGACGCGGTGGTCATAGAGGACTACGACAGCGACGGCACATAGCGGCACCCGGCCTTCACACTACCACCGACGGACTCGGGCTCGCTTTTTTCGTGGGACTGGAACAGAGATAATATATTTTCCTGTGACTTAGCATAGGTCCTCGTGCAGGGGCCTGCAAATGGCTCCTTGTTCTTGCTCCTATTCGCTCAGCCTCGTGGGCTGCTGCAGGAGGCCGCGGGCCTGCGTGTGTCCAGACATGCGGCCAAGGGTCAGAGGCTGTGAAGAGGCCCGCTCAGAGCCGGATACCCGCGGGCTGGTGCCTGCGTAGACCACAAGTGTGAATGAACTCCGCCTGGCTCGGCCAGCCCGTGTCTGGCGCCTCGTGCCCTGTCTCTGCTGTACAGTGGACGCCATAGCCACCAGGGCGGTATTTGCATAATTTATATCAGAATTAAAACGTTGAATTTCTTCGTGTTTCTTCTCCTTCAACACCTCCTGGCCGCCGCGTAGCCGCGGCTCCGTGCTCGGTCTGTCCAGCCCCGAGACTGGGGAGGCGGCCCCGCACCCCACATCCTCGCCTGAGCGCCCCCCGCGGCCCGGGCCTTCGCCGCTGCAGTGAGGCGCGGCCGGCCTCGCTCGGGCCCGGACCTGACAAAGCCGGGCGGGCGGGGCGAGCGAGCGGCCCCGCCCCGGCCAGCCCGTCGGCGCCGCCGGGCGTGCGCGCTCTCCGGCCGCCAGGTGAGCAGGCGGGTGCGGCCGCCAGGCGGGCGGGCGCGCAGGTAGGCGCGGGGGTCGCGCCGCCGCAGCCCCCCCGGCCCGGGCGCCATTGCAAGGGGTCGCGGGAGGCGCGGGGCCCGGCCGGCGGGGGCCCGGCCGGCGGGGGCCCGGTGCGTCCTTCCGGCGCGGCCACCTGGTCCCCGGCGCGCAGTTCCGGCCGCTCGGGGGCGGCGTCGCGGGGGCGGGGGTGCGCCCCGGGCGGCGGGAGCGGCGGGGGGCTCGGGCCGGACCGGCGGACCGGTAGTCGAGGGCTGCGGGGCGTTGACCTCGGCTGGCCGCCGCGGCCCCAGGAAGCCAGGCGCGTCGGGAACGTGTCCGCGCCGAGGTCCGAGCCCGCTGGCGCTAGGGTTGTGTTTGCGGAAAGGCGGCCAAACTCCACTCCGCAACACGGCCGGGAGAGCCCTTTCCTCCAGCCCGCCGCCGGGGCTCTCCGGGATGGGCGTCGGGCGCGGTGGGGAGTAGGGACAGGAAGGGCATCGGGGCGCGGTGGGGGGTATGGACAAGAAGGGCATGGGGCAAGGTGGGGAGTATGGACAGGAAGGCATAGGGGCGCGGTGGGGAGTATGGACAAAAGCAAGGGCCGCTCTGCCTCAGCCAGCAGCTGACTCTCAATAGACTCTCAGTGACACCTGGGCAGGTAGATGGGGGTATGTAGCCAATTAAGATGATAAACTACAACCAGCCTTTAAAACCATCTAAAATTTCAAGCTTTGCTACTCCACAGTTCAAGTTTATGTTTGGGTTTTCGTTGAAACATCGATAAGGAGGTCTGATTCAAATAAGCCACTTTTTATAGGTGAAGATGAGTTTATTCCATGACAGTGCAAGCACACCTTTGCCAGTAAGTGAAGCACTAGCCTGTACATGCATAGGTGTCAGAAATATTGAGAGATAATGTGTAAGACTTGTTAATGGTATTGGTTGTGCTTTTTCCTCTACTTAAAAAATGTCGTTCAAGACCTAGCAGTACTGTTCATGTCTAGGGTTTAAACTATTTTAGACCATAGCTGAAGAGATAAGAGACAAAAGTAATGGCTGGTTGCAGGGATTTTTAGAGGTCTTCCTTATGTTGGGGCTATCACAGTTCATTCTCTAAAACTGGAAATTTCTGTCTTCTGGTTAGAAGACCCAGACCCCATCGCCATCTCCACCCACTCTGGGAGGTTGTTCAGTCTGTGCTAATAATACCCACCCTTCAGTGAGTTGCCCCTACTTGCCATCTTGTTTTCTTTTGTAATTTCCATACAATATTGGTCATATTTGTACAGCTGCCGTTCCCCTTGGGGATGGCCCTCCCCTCCCACCCTACTCTCCTTTTCCCTCTTCCCCCCCCTGGTCACTCCAACTCCTCTCACTGCAAGTTGTTGGTCCATGCTTGGCCCACTGGTCTTTCTTTTTTCTGGAACTTTGTCCTTTCTCCTGGGTGTGGCCTTGCCCTCCTGGACAGCACAGTCCAAGCTGCTCAGGTCTCCAGGGGTGACCGAGGCGGGTGGTCAGGCCAAACACATCGGGAACTTGCTGTAGGGCAGATGCCTGGTGGCTTCTCCAGGCTCCGTTCTGGTGTCTGTCACCTGGTGCTGGTTCTGTGCCGTGTGGTTCTGATGTCTGGGTTCGGGAGCCCAACTCCCAGCCGCTGGCGGTGGAGATGTTTTCCCTGCTGGGGACAGACTTCCCCAGGTGACGGGTCCAGCTCCTCTCCTCTCTCGTGTCAGCAGCTCTGCCGTGGGGCCATAGCCACGTCTTGGCCATCTCGTTTTCTTTTATTTTTTGAGACTAGGTCTCGCTCTTTTTGCCCATGGAACTGCAGGCTCACGTTGCCCAGGGTACCAGACTCAAGCAATTCCCAGCCTCAGCTTCCCAGGTAGCTGGGATTACAGGCGTGTGCCATCACGCCCAGCTATTTTTTTGGAATTAGGTTTCACTATGTTGCCCCCAACAAGACTCGAACCACAATCCCTGGTCTCAACCATGGCTTCCTAGGCTGCCGCTTACAGGCATGTGCCACCATGTCCAGCCTGTCATCTCATTTTCTAACAGGAATCTCAAGTTCTCCGTCTGCTTCTCCCAGGGTTAAACTGGAGGGATGAAGAGATGCCCACCGATTTGCTTCCAAGTGGTTGCTGGCAGGGACTAAGGTGGGGAGATGGATGAAACCAGATTCGTTTTCAGTGGGTCACGTTGCAGCTGGTTGATAGGTCCATAAGCGCTCATCGCGCCGTTTCTCCACTCTTAACTGTGTCTGAAAATTTCTCCAGGAACATTTTTTGATTCTCTGTGTCTAGAATTTCATCTCTTTCCCATCTTCCACCCTGTGGTCCCTCCTCCGGCTTTTGCCCTTGACTCCTGTGGTGGACTGAGCAGTGTCCGGTGCGTGCCTGTACAAGCAAGTCAGGCCATGGCACGTCTGTCCTCAGCCCTCCAAGGACATCTCACCCAGTCCCAGTGGAGGCCAAGTTCCGTTCTGATGTTTCCAAGACCCTGGTGGAGAGGCTGGGCATGGTGGCTCATGCCTGTAAGCTTCAGCCTATGAAGCGGCTGGGGCGAGGGATTGCGATTCGAATCCCGCCTGGTGCCTGTAGTGAGACCTAGTTCCAAAAGAAATAGCGGGTGTGGTGGTACGTGTCTGTAATCCCAGCTAGCTGGGAAGCTGAGGCTGGGGATTGCTTGGGTCTGTGGTACCCCGGGCAACGAGAGCCTGCAAAAATAGTGAGACCTAGTCTCAAAAAAAAAAACAAAACAAAAAACCAAGACCCTGGTGGTTCAGAGGACGTTGCTTCTGCTATTCACACACTCGGGGCACAGCTGCATGGTTGTCCTACCCTCAGCTATTCTGTCTGATGCTTCCCCAGATACCTGCCCTCCTTCCCCACCACCTTCATTCCTCTGTGCAGGTGTCAGGTTCCCTAGGGAGACCTCCCTGGTCTAGGAAGACCTCTCTGGTTCTGCCTTCAATGCACTCTTCATATCAGCCCTTTATCTCGCTACATTGCCCAGGGTAGTCCGGATCCCACGGACAAAAACGATCTCCAGCCTCCCAGGTAGCTGGGATTACAGGCGCCTGCCACCACACCCAGCAGCTTTTTCAAGACCAGGTCTCGCTATGTTGCCCGGGGTAGTCACAAACCTGGGAACTCAAGCAATCCCTGGCCGCTTGCCTCCCAGTGCTTGGACAACAGGCGGGCGCCACCACACCTGGCTAAAGTTTTCTTTTAATGTACCTTTAGTAGTACATACACCATTGTTCCTCCACAATGACTGTTGGTCCCCTTGTGGGTGCCCCCCCCCATGCCCCCTTTGGTCACTCCCTCTCCTTTCTCTTTACTGTTTAGCCCTTAAGTCCCCTCAGCCCCCCTGGAGCAATGTCCTTTTCCTGGGTGAGGTTCAATGTTCCAGGGGTCCAGGAGCTTCTCATATTTCCAGTCTTAGTTTGCATCAGGCAGCCCATCTCAACTCATTTGGAGTCTGATAGCACCAGTTCCTCCATTCTGTGTGTCTCTTCCTTAATGTCGTTGGTTGAAGAAGTTCCCTGGAGGGAGAGATGTCGATTGAAAGTGGGTCTGGTTGGTCTCCTTGTTCAAGAACCGCTGCTTAGCTGTCCGGCCGCAGCCTGATTTCTGTGGCCCTCCTTCCTCTGTCCAGAGAGGGGTGCGCTGCACTTTTGCTGGGAGCCTCTCCAGGCTACAATTCTGGCTCCTAAGCCTCACCGAGGATGGTGGTGCTGGAGCAATCCCAATCATCTCCTTGGTTGGTCTCACAGTCCTGTGTTCAGTAGTTTGCTCCAGCATCTTTCTGGTCCTACCCAGGGGAGATGTGTGTCCAGGGCTCTTGCTCAGATCTCTCTCCTCATCTGTTTCTTCTGTTGGATTATTTGCGGAGTTTTTCTTCCTGATGAGGAGTGATTGGAGTGGGAGTAGGCCAGAAAGGGGGTTAAAAGTCGCACAACCATGACCCCCTCACCCCCCTGCTTCTCATTATGCAATATATTCCACTTCCTGTCTCTTTCCTGTACACACACACACACACACACACACACACAAGTGTACGTCCGTCCCTGATGCAGGAATTGTGGTCAGCTTTGTTCACTGAGTGGCTGCATGGCAGTTGCTGGGTGAGAGTCTCCCTGTCTTCCAAAGTAAAGAAAATAAAACCCTTTGAAATTCCCAAATTGTTCAGCACCACCTTTTCCTGTTGAGTCCTTCACAGGGCTGAGTAAATGATGTGGACTCAGTAAGGCTTTAATAAGTACAAGGAATTTGTGGGAGAACTTCGTACACCTTCAATTTATTAGTTGTGTTAGCCAGATGTTTCCTCTGTGTGCGTGTGTGTATGTGTAAGATTTCACGAAGGAGGTCAGTATATTTCGTCAAAATGCTTTTTCTTGCTGTTTTCCATGGGTGGATCCGTTTGCTTATGAGAGTCTTTGAATCGCATGCAAGAAGAATCACCTGTAGATAACTGCTCTGGAGGGAATGGATTTTAAGGTCATGGCTGCCACTCTGTACTGTACTTTCAGAGACTCTTGATCTTGGATGATTTTGTTTCTGAGAATTAGTTAGTTAATTAATTTGTTTGTTTGTTTGTTTGCTTTTGAGACTAGGTCTCGCTATCTTGCCTGGGGTAGTCCTGATCTCATGGACTCAAGCAATCACCAGCCTCAGCCTCCCAGGTAGCTGGGATTACAGGTGCCCACCACAGTGCCCAGCTGCTTTTACAAGACCAGGTGTTGCCATGTTGCCCGGAATAGTCTTGAACCTGTTAATTCAAGTGATCCCAGGCATTTTGCCTCCCAGCGCTTGGACTACAGGCATGTACCACCATGCCTGGCTATTTTCTGAGAATTTAATTTTCAAAGCCTAGTATCTGGTGTTAGCATTTTGGAGTAGGAAAAAGCCACTCTCCAAACGGACTTCCTTGATTTAGGAAGGAAAGAGGCTTTTTAGTCCCTGGATTGATTTGTTCATTTTCACCTTTTCAAAGGACAAGTTTACTGGGACAAGGAGAAAGGGAAAGAGAGAGAATGCTGAGCCCCCTGGCAAGCAAGCAGACAGGGAGGATGCTGCACTCCCTGTGGTCCGCAGACTCCCTCATGGGCTGCTCAGAGCAGAGGCCTTAATGAAAAGGGAAGAGAATTTGCTGAGTCAGCAAACATTGGTTTGCTCAGACTCTGAAATGTTTTGACTGAGATGTTTGAGCAGGCTGGGCATGGTGGCTTGTGCCTGTAAGCTTCAGCCTATGAAGCAGCTGGGACTGGGGATCGCGGGTTGAGTTCTTCTCGGGGCAACACAGCGAGACCTAGTCCCAAAAAATAGCTGGGCATGGTGGCATGCACCTGTAATCCCAACTACCTGGGAAACTGAGGTTGGGATCGCTTCAGTCCGTGGTACCCCCGCAACCGCAACGTGAGCCTGCGGTTCCACAGGCAAAAATGGTGAGACCTAGTCTAAAAAAAAAAAAAAAAAAAAAAAAAAAAAAGATGTTTGAGCAAAGGGCCCTACTTTGGAGCTCTTTGTGTTTGTCCTATGTTATTATGCCTTTCATCTTTGCCTTTTTCCTCTTCTGCTTCTAGGGCTCATGGATCAGTGAGACTTAGAAATGTTTACATGGAGAACTAGGATTTAAAATTTTGACGTCCCTGAAAAATCCCAGTGACTATGGACTCTATCTCTACCTAACCTCATTGCTACGGATATATTTAAAGTGTGCCTGTTTAATTGCTATATTATTTACAACAGCCAGGATATGGAAACAACCCAAATGCCCCAGAATAGATGAAACTTGTAGTCTATGCATGCAGTGGAATATTATTCAGCCATCAAAAGACAAACATGTCATTCGCAGCAACATGGATGGAATTATGCTAGCGGAAATAAGCCAGAAAGAAAAAGAGAAATACGAGATGGTCTCACTAATATGAGGGATGAGGGAAAACAAACAAATGAACAAGGAAAACTTAAACTGTCCACACAACTGAAATATAGAGCAAGAGAGGGGGAGGAAGGTAAAGTTGGGGGAGGGCACACGAGATTAAGATGGTTCACAGGTGACAAGGTGATGGGAGAACCCTGGGGTAGACGATGGTATAAAATATAGATATAAGTAGAATAATAAAGTGTCTATTTATGTCATCATTTTCTATGTCCTAACAACCAGACATCCCACCAGTTCCCCAAATATGATCATTTACTAGAAAAGGCATCAGATCATGGGAAGGGGAAAAGAAAAAAGAAAAAGAAAGGCATCAGATCAGTAATGGCAGGAAAGTCTGAGTGATGAATCTGTTCTTGGCCACAGGCGTGACCATCATCCATGTCGTCGCATGACCGAAGGCCCAGAAACTGGGACAGGCATTACGACGAGGTCCCCCAGGATGGGCCCGATCACGATGACCCTGGCAGAACCCTGCACTCTCTCCAGGACAGCGAGCTGGCGCTGAGTGCTGATCCCCTGCCACCGCCCCCTCTCCCGTTACAGCCTCCCTTCGGGCCCGTCTTCTACTCAGGTGACACCGAGGAGCCAGCCATCGCGCCCGACCTCAAGCCCGTCCGGCGCTTTGTCCCCGAGTCCTGGAAGAACTTCTTCCGAGGCAAGAAGCAGGACCCAGAATGGGAAAAGCCGGTGTCTGACATCAGGTACATCTCTGATGGCGTGGAGTGCTCCCCGCCAGCCTCGCCCTCCAGGCCGGGCCACTGCTCTCCCAGCTCCTGCAGGGACCCTGACGGGGGCTCGGATGACCCCTTTGCTGCCAGGAGGGAGACGGATGCCATGTGCCCACCCGAGGCCTGCGGCTCCTTAGGCTGGCCTGCGCCTTCGGCCCGCAGCTACAGCGAGAAGGTGCAGGAGTACCACCAGCGCTACGCCTACATGAAGTCCTGGGCTGGCCTCCTGCGGCTGCTGGGGGTGGCTGAGCTGCTCCTGGGTGCCGGGGTCTTCGCCTGCGTCACCGCCTACATCCACAAGGACAGCGAGTGGTACAACCTGTTCGGCTATTCGCCGCCCTACGGCATGGCGGGCAGCGGCCTGGGCAGCATGTACGGCGGTGGCTACTACTACAGCGGCCCCAAGACCCCTTTCGTCCTGGTGATGGCTGGTCTGGCCTGGGTCACCAGCCTCATCCTGCTGGTGCTGGGAATGTCCATGTACTACCGGACCATCCTGCTGGACTCCCACTGGTGGCCCCTCACCGAGTTCGGCATCAACGTGGCCCTGTTCATTCTGTACATGGCAGCGGCCATCGTCTATGTCAACGACACCAACCGTGGCGGCCTCTGCTCCTATCCACTCTTCAACACGCCCATGAACGCCGTCTTCTGCCGGGTAGAGGGAGGCCAGATCGCGGCCATGATCTTCCTGTTCGTCACCATGATCGTCTATCTCGTTGGGGCCCTGGTGTGCCTGAAGCTGTGGCGGCACGAGGCCGCCCGCCGACATAGGAAGTACCTGGAGCAGCAGGAGGTACAGGCTTCGGCCGCCTGGCCTGAGTGGGGGGGCTTTGCTGGTCACTTGGTGCCCAGACGTATGTAGACTTTTCAGAACACATGTCCTAGAAATCTTTTTTTATATATATAATTAATCTTATTGATTTATCACATTTGTGCATTAATTGATCCCCTGATATTTGGCCCTCCCTCCTCTCCCCCCACTCTGGTCACTCCGACTCCCCTTTCTCTGCGATTTGTTAGTTGGTGAAGTTTATGTTCCGTTGTTTGTTGTTTGGCCCGTTGGTCTCTTACCGATATCTGGTAAATGTTCTTTTCCTGGGTGAGCACCTGAGCTCCTGTGACCTGTTGGTCCCTGCTGCTTAATTTCTAAGGATAACTTGGAAGTAGGTAGCCCATCCCTGCTCATCCAGGGCCTCTTGCAGGGCAGGTGTAGGTGTGTAGGGTTGCTTTCCAGGTTCCTTTTTGTGGCATTTTCTGCTGTGAAGTTGCCAGTCTCCTTTTCTCTAGACCTGTGTGGTTGCTGGGATTCGTGCCTCCCTTCTCATTCATGCTGACTGCCTCTTCCATTCTGTTGTCTGTCCTATGGTGCTACTTTTAAGCCTCTTAGCTCTGGCTTTGGTGTTAGGATCCCATCTCTTGGCCAATGGCATTAGAGGGGTTCCGTGGTGGGGACAGACTCCCATAAGAGGTTTGTCCATCTCCTCTCCACTCTTGAGGTTCACAGTTTTGTCGCAGGGCTGTAGCCCCTTCCTTCACTGTGGCTTTCTTTCCCAAACAGGAGAGGAGGGCGCTTTGCTCAGCTTGATGTGATCTCTGGATCAGGGGATTGTGTCTTTAACCCTTAGAACATTGTAGGCAAAGCTCTTTGCTGGGTCACTTATGTGACTAATTTCACAATCATGTCCTGGGGTCTGATCTTGCTCAGTTTGGGTCTCACCCAGGTGACGATCATGACCAGGGCCTTTGTTCTTCTTTTCTCTTGTGTGTCAGTCAGTAGGTTGTTGGTTTTCTCCTTTCCAGTGAGATCTGTTAGAAGTGGGGGTGACAAGAAGGGAACCCCCAACACCCCCACTGGTAGCCTGCACTGCTGCCCCACCCCCAGACACAAAGGGGCTAAGGGCCACCTTCCCTCTCCTGGGTCCCCGTTGGGTGCTTATCCCAGGCCCCTGGTGGCTGCCATGGCTGCTGACAGAGGCATCGGTGGGAACCTCATCAGTGTGCGGGCCTGGGGCAGATGGGTTCCAAAATCCTTTTTTTTTTTTTTTAAATCTCAAGTGCAAAAGCCCTAACTCAGCATCCGAGCAGCTTTGACTGGGGTGACTTGTGCTGGTGTCATGTTGTGTGATGTGACAAGGAGACTCCAGCTGGGTAACGTCATCCATAGGTCTGAGCTGCCTAATTATGTCTGTGTGACACTTCAGGGGGACATGCAGCTCCTGAATTTCTGCAGAGAAGAATTGCGTCTTCAGCATAAGAAACATCTCCTGACTAGACGCAGTGGCACGTGCCTTTAATTGCAGCCTAGGAAGGGAGGTCGAGACTAGGAATCGCATGAGTGTGTGGGATTGAAACCCAACCAGGGCAACATAGTGAGACCTAGTCTCAAAAAATATCTGGGCGTGGTGGCGCACACCTGTAATCCCAGCTACCTGAGAGGCTGAGGCTGGGGATTACTCAAGTCTGTGGCCTTGGGACTACCCCAGGCAACATAGTGAGACCTAGTCTCGGAAAAAAAAGAAAAGAAAAGAAAAGAAAAGAAAAGAAAAGAAAAGAAAAGAAAAGAAAAGAAAAGAAAAAGAAACATTGGGGAACAGTCTGAGTTATTGAGTTCAAGCAATTTAGAAAACTGTTTTCAGTGACCGGAGAAAGGGGTCTTTTATTTTTTCAATTTTTTAATTAATTGTTTATTTTGTAATTACCATATTGGTCATTTTGTGTGGTTGTAGTATACCTGTAATTCCTCAGCCTATCCGCTTTTCCCCTCCCCGCCTCTGGTACTCCAACTCCTCTCACTGCAAGTCGCTGATCCATGCTTCGCCCACTGGTCTTCTCTTTCCCTGGACTCTGTTCTTTCCCCTGCATGTGGACTTGCCTTCCTGGACAGCACAGACCAGGCTGCTCGGGTCTCCAGGAGTGACCGAGGCGGGTGGTCAGGCTGAGCACATCGGGAACTTGCTGTAGCCCAGATGACTGGTTGCTTCTCCAGGCTCCGTTCTGGTGTCTGTCACCTGGTGCTGGTTCTGTGCTGTGTGGTTCTGATGTCTGGGTTCGGGAGCCCAACTCCCAGCCGCTGGCGGTGGAGATGTTTTCCCTGCTGGGGACAGACTACCCCAGGTGACGGGTTCAGCTTCTCTCCTCTCTCGTGTCAGCAGCTCTGCCTTGGGGCCACAGCCACGTCTCTATGACTTTCCTCCCCCGTTGATTGATGAAACCTCAGAGAGTGGCCTTTGAGTGGATTATGATGAGTCACGCTTTCTTCCAGCCAGTTGAATAGAGCCAGCTAGGAGGCAGCCACCCACATTGGATTTTTCTTTAAAGCAGCACAAGGTGGAGTTGTCAGGGTCCTGCTCCCTGGAAGGCTCCCTAGCCTCCGCTGCTTCCTCCTTATTTAGGGAGATGCATGTTCTAGAGTTAGAATGGAAGCCCTGCCCTTCTCTTTTCTTTCTAGGTTTTCACTACTGAAATATAAGAGAAGTAGGAGAAGGAAGAGAGGGTAATGGACAAAAACCACAGTACCAACACCTGGAGAAGAGGGTTCTATACAAACCTCAGTCAAAATTATTTTATTTGGAAAGTTGCCTGACTTGAACGGTAGCGAGATGTTCAGCCTGCATCACGGGGCCCTGAAATCATGAAAGTTTTGCTTTTCCTTCTTGTGAGAAATGTGGGGTAGAAGTCTGTGTACCACTGAAAATACCAGTATTCCTTTAAGTGTTTTCATAATATATATATACACATACACATTTATAAATGTGTATATATATACATCTATATCTATCTATCTATCTATATATATATATATATATTTTTTTTTTTTTTTTTTGAAACTAGGTCTCGCTGTATTGCCCAGGGTAGTCCCAATCCCGCAGACTCAAGTGATCCCCAGCCTCAGCCTCCCAGGTAGCTGGGATTATAGGCGCCCACACCCAGCTGCTTTTTTGAGACCAGGTCTCGCTATGTTGCTCAGGGTAGTCTCGAACCTGTGAACTCAAGCGATCCCAGGCCTCTTGCCTCCCAGCACTTGGATTATAGGCGCGTGCCACCACTCCCGGCTTTGTGTTCTTAATATTAACTATTTCATGCATTTTTCTTTTCCCACCTTCCCTCGGTGCTATATAATAAGCACATAGCATCTACTAGGTCAGGCAATAAATGAAAATGGAAGTCTGTCCTTTACCCAGTCACCTAATCCTTTACTCACTGAATTTATCTTTTAAGTGAACCTTATATACTCAACAGATTTTATAACCGTGCCTTTTGCATCCTAAGAGACCCTCAGCACATTTCAGCATGATTCACACTTTGCAGCCACAATATCTTTTTTGTTGTTGTTGGAACTCAGCATGGGTTCAAGTTGTTTCTAAAAACTTACCCCCTCACTTAAAACAGTTTTCTTAAATTAACATCCATCCATAGAAGAACTTTAAAAATTCTCATCAGTGCAAAACTCAGACTGTAAAACACACTTCCTCGTAACTTTATCTGAGTTACCAGCGTGTCCCAACTGTCATTTCGGAATCCTCCCTGAACATGACTATAATTATCCGCATAATACATTGACTCCCTTTTGATTTCCCACAAAAGCTTGCTTCCATGGGCCTTTTTGTAAGGACTGATTATTAGAGACATGAATCACCTTTGATGTTGGAGGTAGTGCCGGTTTGTGTTACTCTAATTTTCTGAAAGTCAGAAACGTCACAGCCTATGACTGTTCTGTTCATTTGATAGTGGGGTGGGCTCTACGATTTTCACTGTGCAGGGTAATAGGAGCCAAGATTAAATAAGATCTCTGTGGGGAATTCAGAGCAATTCATCTAATAGTCTCTACCATCCCTTATTCAGCTCTGTTCTCCGCTCTGGGTTGACAGGAAGTAACATTTATCTGAACTCCCCACCCTGACCCTGCCCTCACCCCCCTACCCTACCCCCATCCCCACCTCCAACCCCTCCATCCTGGTTCTCCACTGGTGGTGGAGAGGTTCCCAGATGGGATAAACAGTCAGCAAACAGATCATTGGCCTCCGTCATGCTGGAGTTGGATGATCAATGTACAGGGGTGAAAATATTTGCAAAGTAGCTTCACACACTGTTGAGAATTTATTTTCATTTTAACTCTTTCTGTTCCAGATCAGTGAGACATCTTTGTCATCCAAAAGGAAAATGGTAAGAGTAAAATTCTCATCAGATTTAACTCCAGATCTGTTAAATGCTTTTCTTTCTTGTCTAGTGATCCACAAGGTAGATCGTTTGTCTGTGAAAGTCTATATGTTTGTTTTGTTTTGTTTTGTTTTTGAGACTAGGTCTTGCTATTTTTGCCCCTGGAACTGCAGGCTCACGTTGCCCGGGGTACCACAGACTCAAGCAAATCCCCAGCCTCAGCTTCCCAGGTAGCTGGGATTAAAGGCGCACGCCACCACACCCAGCTATTTTTTGGGACTAGGTCTTGCTGTGTTGCCCCAACTGGGACTTGAACCGCGATCTCTAGCCACTTCATAGACTGAAGCTTACAGGCACGAACCACCGTGCCTGGCTGAAAGTCTATATGTTAAATTGAGTTCCTAGTAGGACTGAAAGTTTTTTTTTCTAATACTAAAACAAGCAAATTAAACAAGGCAAGGGATGGCTCCTTTTAATTTCGTTACATGAAATCTTATGAAAATGAGTAGGTATTCTCTTGGTATGGCTACATTTAATTTTTTTAAATGAAAGTGATTTCTCCCTAACTTTCTATCATCTGTAAATTCCATTGCCTTTCTTTACTGTCTTTCTCACCTTGCCTTCACTAGCCAAATGTTGTTTCTGGAATGAAATTCCTTCTCTAGTTTCCTGTGCAGTGCTAAGCTAAGTATGTACCATCCCTGTGTCTTGGTGTTTTTGTCTGTAAAACTGGAATAATTATGACCTCATTAGGCTTCCTGAGAGGATTAAATGAGATGCTCCTGTTATCATTATTTATAATAGGTAAGTAAGCAAAAAATCATCATTGTAGCTGGGCACAGTGGCTCGTGCCTGTAAGCTTCACCATATAAAGTGACTGGGGCTAGGGATCACGGTTCGAGTCCCCATTGGGGCAACACAGTGAGACCTAGTCCCCAAAAATAGCTGGGCATGGTGGCGCATGCCTGTAATCCCAGCTGCATGGGAGGCTGAGGCTGGGGATTGCTTGAGTCCGTGGTACCCCAGGCAACATGAGCCTGTGGTACCATGGGCAAAAATAGCAAGACCTAGTCTCAAAAAAAAAAAAAAAAAAAGCTTTGCGCAGTGGCAGTATCGTAGCCAATGAGGTTTATCCGAGGTGCGATTAAAAAAAAAAAAAATCATCATTGTAGCTCATTGAAAAGTACTTTTTGAAGAGTTTAAGTGTTATTTCTAAGCAAGAAGTTGAGCACTCAAGCTTTGAGTTTATCACTCTGAATAGAGAGTGAATTCACTTTGTTCATACCCCACAGGACCTCAAAGAATGACCTTGGCTCCCACTTCTGTGTGGAGGCAGCAGGGTCACCTGTGTCTAGTGTGTCTTTTCAGAACACACACAATATACGCATATGGCACGTTACCACCCCTTTCACACAAATGCGAATATGCCATACACAGTTAGAGCCTTTCCTTTCTTTCACCTTTGGTTTTCTCACTCTACCATCCCTTTTCTAAAGCTGTTGCCTTATGGGTGTATAGAGAACTTTTTCATCCTTCTTTTCCAGCTGCGTATTTTTGCATTTTATCCATGCAGCTTAATTTAGTTAACATCAAGTGAACATTTATGTTATTTCCAGTCTTTCACTACTGAAAACAGTTGCAGTGAATAAATGCAGATCTGGATTTGAATGTATTTTCTTCCATATTTGTACAGTTACATCAGCAAGATAAATTCTGGAAAGTGAATCTGTGGATCAAAAGAACTGTTAGGGCTGGGCGTGGTGGCACGCACTTTTAATCCCACCCTCAGGAGGCCGAGGCTAGAAATCACTTGAATCCACAGATTCGAGACTACCCTGGGCAGCATAGCGAGACTTAGTCTCAAAAAATAGCCAGGCATGGTGGCATGCACCTGTAATCCCAGCTACCTGGAAGGTTGGGGACCACTTGAGTCTGTGGGTTTGGAACTACCTTGGGCAACATAGCGAGACCTAGTCTCAAAAGAAAAAAAAAGACTGCGTTTTGTTTATGTGTTTGTTTATTTTTGTTCAGGGTATGTGTTGCTATTTTTTTTTGACAGCTACATTGCCCAGTAGAAATCTGTCCAACTCCTCCTCCTAGCAGCACAGCAATGTTCCTCACACCCTGACTGTGTCCTAGGAAATCTGTTGGAGCTGGTAGTCTGACAGGTGGAGATACATTATCTCACATAGTCATCATTTGCACCAGGACTGAGGTTACATGTTTTTCATGTTATATTTGTATGTGTTTCCTTCTCTATTAACTGTCTGTGTCCTCTCCAATTTTTCCACCAGGAAGCTAATTTGTGCAAGTCCTTTGTGAAGTACACACATGTTAGAAATACCTTTTTTGAGGTTCTTTTAGGCTTTATTCTTTTATTAAAAAAAAAATTTTTTTTTTTGAGACTAGGTCTCACTATTTTTGCCCGTGGAACCGCAGGCTCTCGTTGCCTGGAGTATCACAGACTCAAGCAATCCTTAATCTCAGCTTCCCAGCTAGCTGGGATTACAGGCACATACCACCACACCCAGCTATTTTTTTGGAACTAGGTCTCACTAGTTCCAAAACTAGTGGGCCCCAGGCGGAACTCGAACCGCGATCCCTAGTCCCAGCTGCTTCATAGGCTGAAGCTTACAGGCACGAGCCACCATGCCCGGCCCTTTTATTAAAATTTTTCAATTTTGTAATTATCATACAATATTGTTCACGTTTGTATGGTTGTATGGTACCCATTATCCCGCATTCCACCACCCCCCGCCCTCCCTCGTCACTCCAACTCCTCTCACTGCAAGTCATTGGTTCACACTTGGCCCACTGGTCTCTCTTTCCCTGGAACTCTGTTCTTTCTGCTGGGTGTGGACTTGCCTTCCTGGACAGCACAGACCAGGCTGCTCAGGTCTCCAGGGGTGACCAAGGCGGGTGGTCAGGCCGAGCATGTCAGGATCTTCTTGGAGGGCAGATGCCTGGTGGTTTTCCAGGC
>PVHY01020969.1:0-24654 GCA_004024945.1 Uropsilus gracilis
GCCACCACGCCCAGCTGTTTTTTTGGAACCAGGTCTCACTATGGGCCCCAGGCGGGACTCGAACCGCGATCCCTGGCCCCGGCCGCTTCATAGGCTGAAGCTTACAAGCACGAGCCACCGTGCCCGGCCGTGCCACATCTTCTTCAACCATTCATCTGTTTTGGGACATTTGGGTTGCTTCCATGTCCTTGCAATTATAAACAGTGCTGCAATGAACATCCAAGCACAGGTGTCCTTTTGTACCCACATTGAGGTCTCCTTTGGGTAGATTCCCAGAAGAGCGATTGGTGGGTCAAATGGTAGTTCCATTTGCATTAATTTGAGCGTCCTCCACACTGCTTTCCATAGTGGCTGTACCAGTTTACATTCCCATCAGCAGTGTAAGAGTGTTCCTTTCTCTCCACATCCTCACCAGCACTTATTGTTGCTGTTTTTTTTTTTTTTTGATGTGGGCCATTCTTACTGGTGTAATGTGGTATCTCACATGGTTTTGATTTGCATTTCTCTGATTGCCAGTGACGTTGAGCAGTTTTTCATGTGCCTGTTGACCATTTGTATTTCCTCTTTGGAGAACTGTCTTTTTATTCTCCCCATTTTTTGATTTGGCTTTGTGTTTTGTTTTTGTTTAGTTGTGTAAGTTCCTTATGGATCTGCGTTATTAAACTGTTATCACTCTTGTGGAGGGCAAAAATGTTTTCCCATTTGGTTGGGCTTCTTTTAGTTTTTTCGGTTGTCTTTTTTGCTGTACAAAAGCTTTTTAGTTTGATGTAGTCCCATCTGTTTATGTTTTCCTTCAGTTTTTTGCCATCTGTAGATGTTTCCAAAAAGGAATTTCTGAGTTGTACTTCATAGAGGGTTTTGCCCAGGTTTTCCTCTATGTATGTTACAGTTTCAGGTCTTATATCTAAGTCCTTTATCCATTTTTAGTTGGTTTTTGTACATGGTGTGAGGATGTTGTCTTGGTCCATTTTTTTGCAGGTCTTAGTCCAATTTTCCCAACATAATTTATTGAATAGGCTATCTTTGCTCCAATGTAAGTATTCCCCCCTTTGTCAAAGATAAGTTGACTATATGTGTGGTTTTATTTCCGGACACTCAATTCTGTTCCATTGGTCTGATTGTCTGTTGTTGTACCAGTACCATGCTATTTTACTTATTATGGCTGTGTGTAGTATAACTTAAGTCTGGAATAGCTAGGCCTCCATTCTCTCTTTTTTTGGCCAGGAGTTTTTTGATATTCGAGGTCTTTTGTTATTCCATATGAATTTCTGTAATTTTTGTTCTATCTCTTTAAAGAATGTCATTGGAATTTTTATGCAGATTGCATTGAATCTGTAGATTGCTTTTGGTAGAATGGCCATCTTGATGTTAATTCTTCCAATCCATGAGCAAGGAATGTCTTTCCATTTCCTTATGTCTTCTTCTATCTCTTTTAGCAGTGTTTTAAAGTTTTCTTTGTATAGTTCTTTCATGTGCTTTGTTAGGTTTATTCCTAGGTATTTAATTGTTTTTGGTGCTATGGTAAATGGGATGGCTTTTTTAATTTCTTCTTGTGCTTGACTTTTTGCATATAGAAAGGCTACTGACTTCCATGTGTTTATTTTTTAACCGGCTACCTTACTGAACTGGTCTATTGTTTCGAGAAGTTTTTCTGTAGATTTTTTTGGGGTTCTCTACATAAAGAATCATATCATCTGTATGCAATGATAGCTTCATTTCCTCTTTTCCTATTTGTATCCCTTTTATATCTTTCTCTGGCCTTATTGCCCTGGAAGAACTTCCAGTACAAAGTTAAGAAGTAGTGGAAATTGGGCATCCTTGTCTGGTTCCAGATCTTAATTGGAATGATTTAGTTTTTCCCCATTTAAGATGATGTTTGCTGTAGGTTTGTCATACATGGCTTTTATTATTTTGGGTAGTTGTATTTCTCCAGGAATCTGTCCATCTCGTCCAGGTTGTTGTGTTTGTTTCCATATAGATGTTCATAGTAGTCTCTGATTATCCTTTGGATTTCTTTTGTGTCTGTTGTAATTTCTCCTCTTTCATTTGTGATTCTGTTTATTTGAGTGTTTTTTCTTCTTTTCTTTATGAGCTTTGCCAGGGGTTTGTCAATTTTATTTATTTTTTCGAAGAACCAGCTCTTAGATTTGTTGATCTTTTGGATAGTTTTGGATAGTTATTTATTTCTTCTTTTATCTTTATTAGTTCTTGTCTTCTACTGGGTTTTGGGTTTTCCTGTTCTTTTTCTAACTTTTCAATCTGGGATATGAGATTTTTTCCTTTGGATGGTTTCTTTATTTTTGATATGGACCTATATTGCTTCCCCTTAGATATGCTTTTGCTGAGTCCTGGACATTTTGGAATGTTGTGTCTTCCTTGTCATTTGTTTCAAAGTAGGTTTTAATTTATCCTTTAATTTCTTTAAATACCCATTCTTCATTTAGTAACATATTGTTTATTCTCCATGTATTGGGCTTTTTTCCTGCTTTCTCTTTGTTGTTGATTTCTAGTTTGATACCTTTATGATCCGAGAAAAAAGTTGGTATAATTTTAATTTTTGTGTATTTGTTCAAGTTTTCTTTGTGTCCTAATATGTGGTCAGTTTTAGAGAAGGATCCATGTACATTTGAAAAGAAGGTGTATTCCCTTCTTTGAGGGTGCAGTGTCCTGTAGATATCTATTAGGTCCATTTGGTCTAGGTCCTCCTTTAAAGCTTTTGTGTCCTTGTTTAGTTTCTGTTTTGTTGATCTGTCTTTCAGTGAGAGTGGGGTGTTAAAGTCTCCTACAACATATGTGTTTTCACCAATACACCAGACAAGGATGCCCACTCTCTACACTACTTTCAAACATTGTACTGGAAGTTCTAGCCAGGCCAGTAAGGCAAGAGAAAGATATAAAAGGGATACAAATAGGAAAAGAGGAACTGAAGCTATCACTGTATGCAGATGATATGATTCTTTTTTTTTTAGATGATATGATTCTAATGGAAAAAGTCTGTCCAGGTAACACTTGCCACAGTGAAATGGAAACATTATTGCATCTCTGCCCAAAGGCCAGTTGCCTAAAAGAGGTGACACCCCCCACCCCAAGTTAAATCAGTTTATTCCCTGTTGTCTGGCTGGAATTTATGGAAACAAGTTGCTCTGCCTTAAAAGTGTTTGCCAAAAAGATCCCAGCTGAGGTGAATATTTCATGATTTGATTGAAGTGTAAGCTGGAGGGTTCCTCCACAGGAACTGCACAGGCCTCTTCAAGGTCTTGGGAAGGGTCCTGAAAAGATTCAGATTCATAATTTTACATGTTTTTATTACGCAGTATTTCCTAAAGTAGATGGGACTCTGGCCCCACCAAACCTTGATTAACCCCTGAGTTCCAGGTAGTTATCACAGGGTAAGTTTCCTGAATGAAAATTATTTACAAACAAAAAAAGAAAACTATTTATCTCTATTATTTACAAACACTGAGTAAACAAGTTTGCACTGTGGTAAAGTGTCTATTTTGGGTCTGAAAGCCACCTCAGACAGGCCAAGAGCTTTTTAACAAATACAGGGTGTGAATGATAGGGATGATTATCTCTTCTAGGTGAAATCAGGACTGAAATCCATGTTGGAAACCAGCAGTGGTTGGTAATCCCAACTATGCTTCTCTTTTGACTTAAAAGTCTATGCTTCCCCTTCATTCCATCTACACAGCTCCAGACTGACGGCTTATTTAAAAAAAAATCTTTTTCAGTCATTTCATTATTTCTAGCAATACCAGCTCCATGGTTATAGAGCCTGAAGGATATACACTGTAGAAGGGCTACACTTTATCCAGACAGAGCACATTCACATGCTGGCTTGTCCATGTCATTCAGTGGGGAACCGAGGACGAACACAAAGAGAATACAAGGAAGCCTCACCCTGTCTCCAGTGTTGTGCATATGGATAAAACGGGTGTAGCCATACTATGATAGCAGACAGAGCTTCAGTCTGCCAATAAGCTAGCACAGTTTCCTGTAAAGAGGTGTGCACACATCAGAGTTATACGCTTTGAGCTATTGTCATCAATTTTTGGTATGTACTGGAATCCTAGACACAGCTTCTCCAATCCAGAAAGGCATAGACATTAAAGATGAAAATAACCATTCAGGTCTGTCTTCTGGGCATTAGGTGTCTTCTTTCTTAGGAATTTAGTAATTCTTCCTCTGCCTAATGACATTTCTTTAATTATGTATTTACTATGTTCCAGGAAGTAATACTAATAACTATTTACTATACAAATAAAGACAGCATGTCTAATGCTCTTAGAATAGTTCTTGGCACATGGTGACTACTTCATGCATGTTACCTCATACTACCTCATTCTCATTTCCCCAGCAACTCTTGTGACATAGATATTATTTGGGGAATGAGGACATTGAAGCCCAGAGACTGGATAACTTCTCTACTTCCCACTGTTAACTGGCATAACTCCTTAACAGCTTTGTAAGTACTTTCCTGTGCAGCTCTGCATCCCCTTGTAGTAGGAGCTAAATGTAGAGAACATTTGACTTTTTGTGTATTGTACCTTGAGGTTGTTTCCTAATGTGAAGAGGACCTTTAGAGTTGAGAGCTCCTCCCTACTTCCACCTGACTGGCATCCCTGGCCGTGCCACCTAAGGGCATCTCCAGGGTTGCTGCTCCCTGGTCAGTGGAGCTATGACATCCTGACTGCTCAACAACTATTCCAAGTCCGGCTTTGTGCTGGGTGCTTTGCACATGCTCATTCATTTAATCCTCAGATGGCCTTGTGAGGTGAATGGTACTAAGACTTGGCTGCTCATTACTCAAGTCACGTAACCTGGAATTCAAACCCAGATCTGCCTGACATCTGGGCTGCTTCTGCTCTTCCTCACTACCAGGGACTCTTCTTCAAGGCTCTGCTTAGACCTTTGATTAAAATATAGGCTTCATGTGTCAGAGTCTTTAGATTTTTTTGCCCCCCAACAAAGGATTTACGTGATGCAGTTGGAGGTCTTGATGGACGAACTTCACGTGGGGAGCCATGCTGAGATGGCTCATGGACTATGTAGATGAATCAAGGAAAGGGGTCACTCCTTCCCCAAGTACTTCTTCCTTATGGAACAGGGTCTAGGCCACCCTGCTTGTTTCTTTGACTACCTTCCTCCAAGGAATCAGTTTCCCCTGCCTACCTTGAGATTCTGGCATAGAGAGATTTGGAATTCATCCTGTTTTAAATTTATTTTCCCTGCCTGCTCTGGACATTTTTTACGTGAAAGCTGTGTGGTTGCATTACATTCAGGATAGTGATGACACATTTCAGTCCTCAATTGTTCTCTGTCTCCTTAGTTAATAGAAAGGAAACACAGTCCATCTGTCTGGACCTGTATAGAAGAATTTGGAGATAAAAAATATAATAGGTAAGAAATGTTCCCATTGTTCTTCAGCAAACCTCCTGTGCAAAAATGAGTTTTCTTCTTCAAATAAGATACATTTTAAAAAATCATTTGAGCAATATTAAATATCGAGACAATCTTTGAACCTAATAGAAAATGGATACATTTTACTCCTAAAAATGTAGTCTTATGAATGTCAAAAAGGCCATGGATTAGGAGTTAGAAGAGCTTTTACCTGTAATATAAGGCAATTAAGCCAAATGACTTACAGAAATGATCTGTAACTGCAGTGTCCACTGTGAGTCTAAAACCATTCACAGGGGTTTCCATTTATGGGGGAAAGTTGCTTGAAAGTTCCCCAAATTTGAGCTGCCGAGTCAGTTCTCATTCTCTCCTCGGCCCAGGTGAAGAAGACTGCACTCAAGACAGCGTGAGGACATAGGATAATTTAGGTTGGCCCCATATTTTATTTCACTGGAGTGATATGCCATTGAACATTAGTATCAGTTGGCAGAGTGCTGCCTTGATAAGAGGAAACAGGGTACACTTTTAGGGGAAGCCAATTAAGAAAGAGTAAAGGGTGGGTGAGCTGAGATAATTCTGGAGGAAAATGAACTTTGCTAAATTATATTTGCCACAAGTCGCTTTGTCATCGTTCTTAACAACTGGGGGGTTTAGGAAGCGGGGGAGGTACTGAGGTGGACAGAGTTCATCAGAGAGATTACACGTTTTAGTGCCCAAAAGTGATTTTTCAAAGCAAATGGTATTCAGAGCCTCAACATTTGAGTAACTGCACTGAAACACACATGTGACCGTCATATCCTCTCTCTTCATAGCATTATCTTACTATTGACTAGTGTCACAAATCAGGCAAATTAATGGTACTGAAAAGTCTAGAAGGGCCAGAAGTCCCAAGGCAAGAACAATTGTGTGGCTGGAGAATCTGTCTTTGATCCATTTCAAGTTTATTTCATCTCAGAGAATCTGAGAATTTGATTCATTTCATTTCAGGGATAGATTATAATGGTATAGGATAAGTTAAAGACAAATCTTACAATTCTCCAGGTTGTGCAACCCATTGATGACATTTTGAGAGTTCTGAAATAGATGACCATGACAATTTTAGTCTGTATTTTGCTGTTGTTACTTTCATAGAGGGCTGCAATTTCAGATGTCCTCTCTCCACAATTTTTATTAATTCACCTACAACATGGTTTTAAATTCTAATCTCAGTGACCATAGAGGTTAATTAAACACTTGATCATGGGAGATCATTAAGGAAAAGAAATTCAAAAGAAAGTGTAACTCTTCAAGACACTCTCAGAATGGGTAGATAAACTTTGAAAAGGTATTTATTTAGTGCTCTCAAAAATGAAGGTTAAAATAAGTTATTTTAAACCCCTTTTACTCATACAGGCTTTCAAGTCAGAACTGAGTTTAAAGACAGCTCAGATGCCTACAACTTGAATACCTGGGACAAATCATATAACCTCTCTGTGTCTTAGTTTCCTCATCTGTAAAATGGAATGATAGTGTTTACCCCAAAAGATTATTGTGAAGACTCAATGTGAAATGCTGATCACAGATTCCTGGCAACACAATAGATATTAACTGTGATAATTATCTTTATAACATTCTGCAAAAGTATACTTCATGATTTGGCTTAACCTAAAGGCAGATTTTCTTTCTCCTTGTTTCTTTGGGGGTTTCCCCCTAATTTGTCTTAAAGAAATTGAGAAGAAAAGCTTTTAAGCATTTTGTAATTTGTGTCAAGAATGAATTTGTTCATTTTATTTTTATGTAAACTATGTAATTTATTCAACAAACAATTCTTTAGTACCCTGTGAATATCAGGTATTATGTCAGACAGGATGACAATAAAACGTGATCCCTGCCTTGTGGCCACATGACAATAAGAAAGACTGTCACACATGCGTGTCCAGGAGGAGTGTGTGTAAGATGGGTATGGCTCTGCCATTTCCTCCTGGATTCTGTACTTTTTCTTTGACTCCCAAACCAGGGAATATTTTTGTCTTTAACTGGATAGATTAAGATCAAAGTGGTTTAAATTATAGAGATGAGGAAAGCACTTTGAGTTATGGTGGACACTAGAGATACCATTTCCTCCAGAGTGAGGACTTCCAACTAGCAATGTCCTCTGAAGGTTTTCGACATCAGAAGGTTTGAGCCATACTTTTTCTGTGCTTTCTACTTTTTATCTATTTTGTTTCTTTCTCTTCTTCACTTTATCACCTCAAAACCTAGTTTCCAGAGGAAGAGTGCTCTACAGAGTCTAAGGGTGGTCAATAGCTAGAAACTGAAAATGATACTATTTTTACCTTCAGGTTCTATACCTATAAAAAAAATGAAGACAAACTCATAGTAGTTATTAAAAACACAGCTACGTTTAATTTCATTGTATTTTTCAGCATTCTCGAGGGTAATCCTCTGACAGCTGTTGAAGTGCCATCTTTTTTTAGGTTGCCAGCATTAAAATACTTTAAGTATTCTCACAGTGTTGTGGTTCATGAGCTAACTTATGTTCTTTTTCATTTTTGTCAAGGATTAAATATTTTGCACTTAGGCTAAAAAGTCTCTGAGTTAAGCTGGGCACGGTGGCACATGCCTGTAAGCTTCAGCCTATGAAGCGGCTGGGGCTATGGATCGTGGTTTGAGTCCCGTTCAGGGCAACATAGCAAGACCTAGTCCCCAAAAATAGCTGGGCATGGTGGCACATGCCTGTAATTCCAGCTACCTTGGAAGCTGAGGCTAGGGATTGCTTGAGTCTGTGGTACCCCGGGTAACATGAGCCTACGGTTCCACATGCAAAAATTAGCGAGACCTAGCCTCAAAAAAAAAGAAATCCAAATCTCTGGGTTATTGAAATAAGAATTATTGGTAAGAAAAAATATAGAAATTTGCATTTCTCTTAACAGCAGAGGAAGAGGGAACTGTTGAAGAACACATATAGATATGAAACATATGAATGCATAGAGAAATGTCATTTCCCCAGAAAGCAAAGAGGAAAAAGTTATATATTATTTTTTAAGGAAAATAAGAAAGGTGGGTACAATTGAGAATGAGAAGTAGGATAGTGGTAAAAATATTTTTTTAAAAATGTAGCATATGAAGAAAATCAGATGAAATTCAATTTGATGAAAATTATAATTTTTCAGTAAGAACTCTCTGGAATTATTACCTATAGTAAATAAACGCTTGAAAGCTGACTTTACAGAGAAGTTGGAATTGAGTCAATCATTTATTAAGGATCTTGTAAAGAACAAAATTGTTGTGTTTGGATTCATATCATGTATGTTTGGACTTTCTTCTTCAGAGATATGGGCATAACACAGGTGTCACTGGAATAGTTGAGAACATCCTCACGATGACCCTTGAATTAGAAAAACTGTAAGTTGACTTTTCATACATTTATTTTATGTATTTACTTAAAATACAAAAATGTATGTATTTTATGTATGTACTTAGTTTTTATTTTAGGGATCGTTCCTCATTTTCCTGGGATTATTGAGGTATAATTTACAAGCAATAAAATTGACTCTTTTGAAGTGTATAGTTCAGTGAGTTCTGACAAACGTAATGTAACTTCCACTACTTTAAAAGACAGGACACTTCTATTACTGCAGAAAGACCCTTTGTGACCTTTATAGTCAATCTGGTCCTCCTACCACCAGCCCCTGGCAACCACCAGACCAACTTTTCCCTATTGTTTTGCCTTTTCCAGAATGTCTTATGAATGAAGTAATGTAGTTCATACCTCTTTGTGTTTAGTTTATTTTACCTGGCATAATCCACCCTGTTGCCCCTCTCTGCAGTATATTCCTTCTCATTGCTAAATAGTATTCAAGCTGTGTAACTATGCCAATTTGTTTATGTATTCATTGGGTAACAAACATCTGAGTGGTCTCTAGGTTGGGGGCTATTATGAATTAAAGTTGTTAAGAACACTGGAATGCACATCTTAGTGTGAGCATATATTTTCATTTCTTTGGGATACAATACATAAGGGTAGCTTTGCTGGAGCATATACTAAGTACATATTTAGCTTTTTTAAAAACTACTCAACTTTTTCCTCAACTCAAATTTTTTCTTAAAAAACTACTCAACTTTTTTCTGCCTGCACTCTCACCAGCAGTGTGTGGGGCCCACTTGCTCTGCATCTTTGCTTGATCTGTGTAGGTGTATCACAGTGTGGTTTAAATTTGCATTTCTCTAATAGTTGACAGTGTTTAGTATCTTAATTTTTGGTTAAGAACATTCAAATCTATTGTTATCTTTTGAATATATTGATATTAAAATTGTATAGTTTTGACCAATGTTTTTATGCTTGGAATAATTTCTAATATATTTACCACTCACTACCAGGAATTGAGAAACTCAAGAATTTGGAGTCTTAATTCACTCTTCTTAGAAGTTTACTGTGTACTTTCAATGCAAGGGAGACTTTTGGGATCTGTAGTTTGAAACCACGCATCAATAGCATCCAATTCTAATCCCTATTTGCCTTTATTTAGACATACCTTATAACCACTGCCACTCAGTTCTCTTGTTGGCCACCTCATCCTCTGTACTCACAGTATTGAAAAGCAGCAATTAGGCAACTGGTCCCTACCTAACTGTTTGGGTCACATATGTCAAGAACTTCTTTTCACACAGCCCTGCAGTAGCCTCTCCTACCTACTCACGCAGCCTCTTTACCACTAATGTGATTCTCTGTGTTTCATTCATAGGCTTTTCCCCAGTCCTCAAGCCTGCTATCTCTACCAGTATAAAAGTAGTATAGAGTTTGTCTGAGAGACAGTCAAGCTGCGTTGTGGTTGTGAATGCATGACAAACAGCACAGACTGTGGTGAGTCCAAATTGCCTCATGATCCATTTTATTTTATTTAATCAATGGTGATACATTTTCTAACTGATATAATTGTATTGTTTTCATGCACTCAGAATTCAACTCCCTACATTTCTGAAAACTGCTCCCTTATTAAAAGTCACAATCTCAGTTATGTTATTGAGAAGGAAAGGGATCAACTGCAATGGTCACCTGCTCACACACTTGCTGCTGCACTTCATGCTCGGATGGGAACTTACTTGCATAAACTTGTATATCATGCTTCGTTGTCATTTGTAGATTTATTTTATATGCATTAGGTCTCAAGTGCCCTTTGCCTTGTAGGAGAGTTATGGTTAAATTTTTATTTAGGGTGTCTGCTTTGACAATTTTATAAGAGAATTTAAGTGATGCTATTCTTTATTAAGAATTGTTTTGTCAGTTACTTCATGACTTTAGGGTTACATGTTTAATGCTCCGTATGTCCACATGCTACCCTCTCTCCACATTGTAACTCCTGTGCCAATACCTGCCTCTTTCCACATCCTTACTCTCCTCCTTACTTGCCTCCTTCCATATCCTTATTCTCCTCCTCTCCCTGTTCCCTTTGGTAACCAGGAAATTTGTTTCACTAAGTCTAAAATTTGCTTTTGTCACATTTTGCCAGGATGGGTTTTAGGTTGTTTTGTTTTGGTTTTTGGGGGTTATTTGTATTCCACAGATAAGTGGAGTCAGTCTTTACTTTCTCAGTTATTTCATTTAGTTTAATCAACTCATGGTTATTCCATTTGACCCAAAAAAGCACTATATTATCTTCTCAAACAGCTGAGTTGTATTCCACAACTTCTTTATCCACTCATTTATCAATGGACACTTAAGTAATGTTTCTGTTATGTAGCAGCAGTGGACAGTGCTGCTGTAAACACTGGAGTGCAGAAGTCTTCTCATATTAGAGTTTTAATATTCCTTAGGTAAATAACTATCAGAGGTTCTGCTGGGTCATTTCCAGCAGTTCCCATTTTTACTTTCTTAAGAAATCTCCATGCTTCTCCTTTCTCGCTACCCTTACCTCTTCTTCTGACTCTCATCTCCACCACAAGTACTTTTAATTCTTCTGGAAAGGAGAACCAGAAACTTTGAATCTTTCCCAAAGCAATGATGAAAATATCAGCAAGGAAATAAAATTAAAGCAAAGCAGGCATCTGACAAAAGTTGTTTTATTCCCTCTGCATGTTAGGGTCTCAAACATTATTTCATAGATTTAACAAACATTTCACATGGGCATATCATCTGGCCATCCCTTTAACCTATGGCTACATGCCTGTATATAGCATCTGCTAGGTCTCACCCTGCCCAGAGTTTAGCCAAGACAGGGTAGATACAGTATTTTTTTTCTCTTGGTGCTTTCTATTGTAAGGTCTGGGATCTGTGGGGCTGGGGTCCAAGCAAAGAAATCTGTGGGTAGGTGGAAAGGGGAACATCTGAATGAGCAGCAGGTATTTTCATGACTACCTGTGACCGTACTAAGGACATGAACACACTGAAGAGGTGCGTGGTGTGTTTCATCCTCACTCTACTTCTGAAGCAGGACAGAATAGGCCATCTGAATACAATATAGTAGATTGGCAGAGTCTAACTGAGCAGGGGAATGTTTGTCTTCCAGCTTTGGCTTTTCTTGAATGCTGGGTACTTTTCTCTTGGAGATCAATGGCATAATCCTATACATAGTTATTATAGTCCATCTATGGAAGATTCTCTGATTTCTACCGTTTCTAAAGACAACTTCTTTTCCCTTGGGTGTAGCCTAAGTTTAGATTTCTCTCCTCTCTTTTTTTTTTTTAATTTTTATTTTATTTTATTTTTATTTTTTTATAATCAAATAGTTTTTATATATATATACATTTCATATCTTTGTAATACCGGGATTCACCCCCCCACCCTCCCTGACCATTCCCCCTCTGTCATTGACACTGAAATGTTTGCTGATTCCTAATATATTTCATTGGGACATGCCACTGAAGACCAACCAAATGCTGTCCCACCAATCTTTCATAGTCAAAGGCAGGCTCTTCTTTTTGACAGATGAAGAAAGAACAACAGGGAATCCCCAAGGATCATTCACACAGGCATTACAAGCTCAGAAGAATACCAGCACTAACCTGACTATTGAACCTCAAAAACCATCCTCAGACACAAATGGCATCAATTTCTCAGCCTTCATGAATTAGCAGCAAGACTTTAATAGTGAAAGTGTAGTAATTAGTGCACTAAATTACATACTGCCTTATTTTTAGGATGGAAGTCTGGAAGGTGGAGAATCAACAATATTACCATTCATTAAACTTCTTTATCCAAAATGCACAAAATGGAGATCAGCCCCTAGATCCTGTGAAAAATAATACTGGAAATGTGTCTCTTACAATTGACTCCAAAAATTCAGCTTACAAAATTAAATTGAACAAACTCTATGACCTGGAAAATATGTTAGAGGGAGAAATTCAGGACAAAATTGATGAGGTTTAAAAGAAAGAAAAAACTGCCATTTTTATATGTTCTGATCGTTCAGGTCCCAAAGTTTAAGGCCAAGTGTTTCCTGAGAAGTCAGAACTGCCCAACCACGGGAAAAAGCCCAGCAGAGATTCAGGGTGTAGAGAAAAGGCTGCTGGGAGTGAACAAGGTCCCTAAGGCCCAAGGTATACACGGAAAAAGGCTCCTCACAGAAGTGAGTCATTGGAGCATCATGGAGACAGAAAACTCCGAGCCAATTGTGGAGAACACTGACAAGGAAATAAGGCATAGGGAGCCAGCCCCAGGGCAACAGGCACAGCTGTAGATGGTGAGGAGGCCCAGGGAACTAGTGGGACATGCCCTCAAAACCAACCTTCCTAAAGGAACATCAGGCAGACGTCTCTCCTCTCCTGCTGCAAGGCAGGTGAGGGTGCTGGCAGGCCAGAGGCGCCGCGAGCGCTGACCCAAAGTAGGCGGTGGGGGCGGCAGCAGGCAGGCAGAGCGCTCCTAGTGCCAGCACCGGGCTCATGGTGCCGGCGCGGTGCTCTCTCGCACCCCCTGGCGGGTTCTGCTCTCGAAGCGAGACCACCAGCTGCCTGCGGGGCTTTAAACCCCTGCAAGCAGAGCGGGGCAGGGAGGAGGGAGAGGAGCTGGCAGTACCCTACCCCGCCTCCCGGGCGGCGAGCCCCCAGCTCATTGGCCTCACTGTTCGCTTCACCCCGCCGCGGGCGTGGCCGCTGCCGCGGTCCACCCCGCTTCCATCGCCATCCACACAGGTGAGAGCTCACCTGACACTGATTCAGCCGGGCATGGAGGCGGGGGAACTGGAGGCCCCTGGTACCAGGAGAGCCTGGAGTGGGGGTGGGGGGGCTTGGTGGGGACTAGATAGCTCCTGCTTTCTCTGCTTCTGCTGTAAGGCCACATACTTCCAATAGGAGTCGCTACTACAGTGGGGCGGGGCCCCCGGAGGACTGGCAAGGACCCAGGTTCTAACTTAAGCCTGCCCTCCACTTGCTCTGCGACCTGAAATCCCTCGTCCATAAAATGAATACAACACCTCATGTCTTCCTCACAGAACAGCAGCCAGGAGTGATCGATGGACGTCCAGAGCAGTTCACGGGAGGCAGCTACTGCCTGGATTTTCTCTGAACTCCTGTCCAGGTGATTAAAACAACCAACCAATCATTCCACAACTAGCTTTTGAGCATCGCTTACATGGCACAACCTATCTAGAGTCTAGCAATTATTTCTGTCTCCATAGAGGAACTTTGCATGAAAATGTAAAGCAAACTGTAACCCTGCCAGTGGGGGGTGGGGAGTGGGTGTGGGGGTGTAGGTAGGAATGAAGTAGCTGTAACTCTCCCGTGGGTGATAAAGCAGCATCCCCTGTGCTGGAGGGAAGCATCAGAACATTTGTTTCAGCTGTGGCTGGAAATGTGAGGCTGGAAGTCTCTCCCGCCCAATAAAATCTCTTCCTCCCACCATACACTTCGTGCATGGGGAAATCAAGGCAGAGAGAAGCTGGGTGATCTGCCCAAGAACCTGGATTCCAGGGGCCTTCCAGTCAGCTGATCCCAGAACGCGGGATGGGAAGGCGCAGTCAGGAAAAGCAAATGACTGAGGTGACCTGGAAGGTGCGGGAAGGAGGGACCCTGACACCTTGCCCTGACACTTCTGCCCGGACACCTTGGCCTGGTCCAGGAAGAGGTGAGGGTAGCTGAAGCGGCCAGCCTTCTGCAGGAGTGCCCCCTGCCAATAGCTGGTGCCGCTGCCTGCAATGTCTGAGGGTGGAGGAGTCTGCTGGGCGCTGGAGGGCCAGTTCTCTGATGGAGACCCCCAGAGTGGAGTGAAAAGGCTCAGAGGGGTTGCTCCAGGCACTTTTCTTGGCACGTGGCAAACGCGAAGCTCAGAGGAGGAAGTGACTCGCTCAAAGGCTCTCAGTGAATCTGCAGGATGCCAGCCTCCCACCACCCTGGTTCACACTGGGATCCTCCACCCCACTTCCTCCCCCCATTCTAGATCCCAAGGGGTCCTACAGCCCTGCACCCTGCCAACCCCTTGTTGCCTCTCCAGTCCTACAGGCAAACACAGCCAGCCCATCCTCTCCACGAACCGCGGGCATGCAGCCCCATAACTCTCCCTGAGAAGCTTCAGTGCCTCCAGGGACCACCAATTTAAATGACATTCTATTCCCCGAAGGGACTTTGTCCACTTGTGGTACCATCTTAGGGTCCTTGTAGAGGCCTCTTTCAGAAAATGCTGGAATTCTCCGCTTCTTTACTCGGTCTCCTCCCCCTACTGGTGAGGGGCTCAGGACTGAGCTCTCCCTTGATGGGACCATTGCTACTCCCCTGCAAAGCAGAGTGCTCTGGTCCTGGACAGACAGGGTGCCCATGCTAGTGCTCTGCCTTCTTTCCTAATCAGCGACCTTGGGTAGGTCCCTAAAGTTTTCAGAGCTACTGGCAGGTAAAGATACAAGGATGACAACATTGACTAGGTCACATGGCCTCCCTGGACCACAAGTCCCTTATTTGTGCAGTGAGGGTGGTGGCAGTGACCTTAGATTGGGAAATGCATGTAACAAACCCAGACCTGCCGAGAACCCAGTGTTAGTCCCATTGCCTCCAATATCTTCCCACTTAGGGTCAATTACCTGTCCAGTCCTACCATCACAGGTGATGTCTGCTTATACAGGTAAGGGGGGCACTACCCCTCCAGGAAACCCTTGCCAAGAGTTCTCCATGAGCTCTTCTGCTGTGAAGAGTTAGTTCACTGAAACCTGTGCCCCTTGATTTCCTATTTAACACTCCCTTCTCTCAGGGCATGCTAGCAGCCCCGCTATGCCTCAAAGTACTCCATAACACTGTGGCTTGGGGCAGTTCTGTCTACTTCCAGCCTGGCTGGTCAGGGATGCTAAAGGCTCTCTCCACTTTGGGCTTCATTTTATCAAAAAATTGCCCCAACAGTGACAGTTTTGCATATTCACTCATTGCATTTCCTTCTTTATTCCTCCCGATGTCTTCAGATTTTGACCTTATCATCATCACATGCACTGTTCTTAGTCATGGACATTTGTAATATTGAATCCTTCCCTTTGTCTTGTTAATGCAGTGAAACAAATATATACATAGGGTGTGCTTGTTCTTGTCCTTTGAAAGTTTATTTCACATAGAAATGAAAACAACAATCTTCATCATCTTTCCAGGTATGTCCCTTGAAACTGGATTGTGAATAAAGTTTAAAAGCACCATCAGTGGGAGGGCAAAATCAGAGGTGAGATAAGCAGAAGGGATCACAGTGATGGTTCATGGGTGATATGGTGGTGGAGATGAACCTGGGACCCCATATGGGTAGTGCTATTCTTTGAGAAAAAGAAAATGTAGGCATTGCTAATCACCTGCATCTGAAAAACACAGAGATTAAGACAACCTAAAGCCAGAGAAGGCCACTTCCCCTTTTTACTTTGAAGTCAGACTTGGTGAATACCTAAGCAGATTTGGTGAATATCTAAGTACTGACAGCAGAGGTGAAGCAAGGTAGGAGAAAGAGACAAGAGAGAGATGGCTTAGCCAGAGGCTGAGGATCGATTTGGAAGTAATGAACCAAATGACAATTTATTAACAAAACAAAGGGGTATTCATAGAGACACAGGGTGAGGGT
Source organism: Uropsilus gracilis (assembly GCA_004024945.1). NCBI lineage: Eukaryota > Metazoa > Chordata > Mammalia > Eulipotyphla > Talpidae > Uropsilus > Uropsilus gracilis. The sequence continues at coordinate 16,391 of PVHY01020969.1, forward strand.
CGGGTGAATTCCAAAGGAAGGCAAATGGTGAAGAAGATGGTTAAGCTGGTTAACATATTAACATTTTAGTTCCTGAGAGGTAATTGGGGACAGGGAGGATTGCTCACAGGTGGTCACTATCCCTGTTTAGAGGGATTTCAATAGGTAAATATTTGGGAGGAGCAGCGGCCATCACATCTTCAAAGGATCAGTGCTGAATTTTTGTCTCCAGTTTACCGAAGGCAATTAAGGAGAGGGAGTTTTCCCCATCTCACAGCACAATCTGGCCTGTAAACAGGTAGGACATCTAAGCAGACTTGGTGAATATGCTAATGAAGGGTCCTGGGGCAGTGGTGCCCAATGCCCAGATGGGAAAGGGAAGTATGGGACCACCAGGGAAGTGTGATTGTGAATTGGGGACCTCTGGTTGATGAGTGGAGGGGGAACAAAGAGAAGGATTAAAAAAAGGAGGAAGGGGCAGATAGGCTAGACAGTTTTGGAGAGGAGAGCAGAGAGTGAAGCAGGAGCCAGAACCTTGAAATTTAGCATCAGGCACTGAGGTTTTGGGCCTCAGGAGGAGAAGAACCCAGGAGCTGAGTCCTGTGGAGCTTTCCCACCTCCCCGGCACTTGGGTCCCTGAGGGTCAAGAGCTGTTAAAGGTGGAGGAGAGTTGACCCTGATGAAGTGCAGAGTCACAGTGGAGCTCTGATAGGCCTGCCTTGGAGAGACCCACCTGAGACCCACTTGTTTCTCGGGTTCATCTGGTGCTAACTGGAGTGACAGAGGATCAGTGCTGTATGTCAGTCACAAACCAGAGAAGTCATTGCAACAAGATGAGAAAAACCTCTCTTGCTTTAATTGCCTTCAGCAAGCTGGGGGCTGAAATATTGCATTGACCTTCTGAGATTGTAATGGCACCGCTGTCTTCCCTAAATCAGAGATAATGACCACCTGCCTGTACTCCCCATTCCTCAATTACTCTTAGGTTTTAGAATGATAATTGCCTCTCACATTTGTTTGTCTGCTTTGAAATTCACCAGACCCTCACCCTGTGTCTATAAATACCCCTTTCTTTTGTTAATAAATCTGCCTTTTGGTTCATTACCTACAATGGGCCCTCAGTCCTGACTGAGTAATCTCTCTCCTTATTCCAGTCTTGACTGAGTAATCTCTCTCCTTATTCTTTTCTCTACCTTGCATCTGGTTGCCAATTACTGGTGCCCAACTTGGAGCTTCTTCATCTCTCTCTGCTACCTTGCCTGCCCACTCTTATTTTTCTTTCCAAGAGCCATTGAGCTTCTTCAGCCCACTAACCTGGCTCTTAAGGTCACCAGAAACTGGCCCAGGTCCATTGGACTTAGTGATCTTATGCCAGCTTGGGGAAGGTTTGTCCTTTCAATAGTAAACTCACTTTTATCTATCACTCTATACGAGAAAAGATAAAAGGCAAGTAAAAGCCATAGCCATCAGTGAACGGTGAATGAGAGAAGAGCCAGTTATCTGGAGCACAGGACTTTCTGGAACTGAAGGTATGGGAAATTCCCCAGTTAAAGGGCAAAAGGTAGATGAGCATTTTGTAGAAGTAATACAGTAGATGTTAAATACCAAACGATGTTAAGTATTCTAAAAGGGACATAAAAATAGGTTATAATTTCTCTTAAAATGTTACCCTAAACTAAGGAAACATGGCCTAATAAACTCTGGTATCTGGGAGAGTGTAAGAGATCACCCAGAGCTAGCATTTTTTCTTTCCAGTACCCTGCTGGTTTTTAAAATCCTGCCAGGTAGCTTCTAAGCTCCTGAGACTGGAGAACTTTAAGGTAATCTTATCAGATCAGCAATACCTGAGATGGTTAAAAACTTACCATGATTACACATTCAAAAAGCTGTAAAAATATTAATGATGATCTTAATGTAACTCAAAATACTGTCTGACATAATTAAGTAAAATAATCTTATCAAAAGGTCTCTAAAAAATTATGTCCATTCTTATCTAAAGAGACAGCTAGCCAGTAACAAATAGCAGCACATTTAAAAAATAAATAAATAAATAAAATAAAACACAAAAACAAATTCAAAATGTCAAAAATACTTTAATTTATAGTCTGGTATATAATAGAGTTAATTCTAAAGTAAAATTAGTGTAAAATTTTTATTACAAAAAAGCAGTATTAATAAGTGTATAAAAAGAATAACTCAAAATATAAACAGGACAGATCTTGAGTTAAAGAATTCAACCTGTAAACATCTTTCACAGCTTTTACAAACTGCTCCACTACAAAGAGTTAACTCTTTTTTAAAAATTTATATATGTTTCACAACATTGTAATCCCAGGGATTTACCCCCCCCTCCTTTTCCCCCTTTTCCTTCCTGCTCAAAGTTGTGTGCTTCAGTTTGGTGCTTAGATTGTTTTGACTTCTCCTCAAGGCTTTTGTTTGTTTTTTCACTATATCCCATATATTAGTGAAACCATTTGGTTTCTGTCTTTTTCTTTTTGACGTGTTCCTACTAGTATGATTTCTTCTAAGTACATCCATGTTGTTATAAAATCATTGAATTTGTCATTTTTAATTGATGAGTAATATTCTATTGTGTATATATACCACTTTTTTTCATCCAGTCATCTATTTTGGGGCATTTAGGTTGCTTCCATGTCCTTGCAATTATAAATTGTGCTGCGGTAAACATCCGAGCACAGGTGTCCCTTTGTACCCACATATAGGTCTCTTTTGGGTAGATTCCCAAAAGAGCAATTGCTGGATCAAATGGTAGTTCCATTTTCATTAACTTGAGGGTCCTCCACACAGCTTTCCATAGTGGTTGGACTAGTTTACATTCCCACCAGCAGTATAGTAGTGTTGCTTACTTTCCACATCCTCACCAGCAATTCTTCTTGCCCATTCTTTGGATGTGGGCTATTCTTTGTGGTGTAAGGTGGTATCTCATTGTGGTTTTGATTTGCATTTCTCTTATTGCTAGTGATGTTGAGCAGTTTTTCATGTGCTTATTGGCCATTTGTATTTCCTTTTTGGAGAAGTGTCTTTTTAGTTCTTCTCCCCATTTTTTGATTGGGCTTTTTGTTTTGCTTTTGTTTAGTTGTGTGAGTTCCTTGTGGATCTTTGTTATTAAACCCTTGTCACTCATGTGGAGGGCAAAAATGTTTTTCCGAATCGGTTGGGCATCTTTTAGTTTTTTCTGTTGTCTTTTGCTGTACAGAAGCTTTTTAGTTTGATATAGTCCCATCTGTTTATGTTTACCTTCATTTTTTGCCATCTATACATGTTTCCAGAAAGGGATTTCTGAATTGTAATTCATGGAGAGTTCTGCCCAAGCATTCCTCTATATATGCTATGGTTTCAGGTCTGACTTCTAAGTCTCTTATCCATTTCAAGTTGATTTTTTGTACATGGGGTAAGGGAGTTGTCTTGGTCCATTTTTTCACATGTCTTAGTCCAATTTTCCCAGCACATTTATTGAAGAGGTTATCTTTGTTCCAAGGTAAGTTTTTCACTCCTTTGTCAAAGATTAGTTGACTATATATGTGTGGTTTTACTTCAGGGCACTCAATTCTGTTTCATTGGTTTGACTGTTTTTGTACCAATACCATGCTGTTTTAATTATTATGGCTTTGTAGTATAGTTTGAAGTTTGGTATTGTAATACATCCGTTTCCTTTTTTTCTGGTCAGGAGGCTTTTTGATATAAAAGGTCTTTTGTTATTCCATATGAATTTCAGTAATTTTTGTTCTATCTCTTCTAAAAAAGTCATTGGGATTTTTATTTTTTATTGGGATTGCATTGCATCTGTAAGTTGCCTTTGTTAGGATAGCCATTTTGATAATATTAATTCTTCCAATCCATGAACACGGAATGCCTTTCCATTTCCTTATGACTTCTATCTCTTTTAGGAGCGTTCTAAAATTTTCTTTGCATAATTCTTTCACATTTTTTGTTAGGTTTATTCCCAAGTATTTTTTTTTTTTTGATGTGATGGTAAATGGGATGGTTTTTCTGATTTCTTCTTCTTCTATTTGTCTTTTTTGCATATAGGGAAGCCACTGACTTCTGTGTGTTGATTTTGTATCCAGCTACCTTACTGAACTGGTTTATTATTTCAAGCAATCTTTTATGGATTTTTGGGGGTTTTCTATATAGAGAATCTTGTCATCAGCATATAATGATAGCTTCAGTTCCTCTTTACCTATTTGTATCCCTTTTATGTCTTTCTCTTGTCTTATCACCCTAGCTAGAACTTTCAACTAGTACAATGTTAAAGAGTAGTAGGGAGAGTGGACATCCTTGCCTGGTTCCAGATCTCAACTGGAATGACTTTAATTTTTCCCAATTTAGGATGATATTTGCCATAGGTTTGTCATAGATGGCTTTTATTATGTTGAGGCAATTTCCTTTAATCCCTATTTTTTTCAATGGCTTTTATCGTGACTGGATGCTGTACTTTGTCGAATGCTTTCTCTACATCTATTGATATTATCATGTGGTTTTTTTTCTCTTTGTTGATGTGGTTTATTATGTTAATTAATTTTTGGATGTTGAACCATCCTTGTGCCATGGGATAAATCCCACTTGGTCATGGTGAATGATGCTTTTTATGCATTATTGAATTTGGTTTGCCAGGATTTTGTTTAAGATTTTTGCATCTGTGTTCATTAAGGAAATCGGTCTATAGTTTTCTTTTTTGGTACTGTCCTTATTTGGTTTTGGTATGAGTGTGATGTTTGCTTTGTAGAATGTGTTTGGCAGTTTTCCTTCTTTCTCAATTTTTTGGAAAAGCTTTAGTAGCACAGGCATTATTTCATCTTTGAATGTCTAGTAGAATTCATTTGTAAACTCTTGTTTTTAGGTAGCGTTTTGATGACTGCTTCAATTTCACTGCTTGTGATTGGTTTATTTAAGTTCTCTATATCTTCTCTGTTTAATTTTGAGGAGTTGTATCTTTCTAAGAATCTATCTATTTCATCCAGGTTGTTGTATTTATTTCCATATAGTTGTTCATAGTAATCTCTTATTATCCTTTTTATTTCTTTTGTGTCTGTTGTAATTTCTCCTCTGTCATTTGTGATTCTGTTTGTTTGAATTCTCTCTCTTCTTTCCTTTGTGAACTTTGCCAAGGGGCTTATCAATTTTATATATTTTTTCGAAAAACCAGCTTCTGGATAGTCTTTTTGACTTCTGGATTATTTATTTCTTCTTTTATTTTTGTTATTTCTTGTCTTCTGCTGGATTTGGGTATTTTTGTTGCTTTTTTCCTAATTTTTCAAGTTGGTAGATTAGGGTTTTTTTTGGCCTGTATTGGGCCTATATTGCTATGAACCTTCCTCTTAGATAGGCTTTTGCTGCATCCCAGACATTTTGGAATGCTGTGTCTTCTTTGTTGTTTGTTTCAAAGTAAGTTTTAATTTCTTTAATTTCTTCAGTTACCCATCATTCTTCCTTTAGAAGCATGTTGTTCAGTCTCCAATTGTTAGGTGTTCTTATTGTTTTCTTTTAATGGTTGATTTCTAGTTTGATACCCTTATGGTCTGAAAAAAAAGTTGGTATTATTTTAATCTTTGTGTATTTATTCATGTTTGCCTTGTGGCCTAGTATGTGGTCAATTTTAGAGAATGATCCATGTGCACTTGAGAAGAAGGTGTATTCTTTTCCTTGTGGGTGTAGCTTCCTGTAGATGTCTATTAGGTCCATTTTTTCTAGGTCTTCTTTTAAAGCTTTTGTGTCCTTGTTTAGTTTTTTTTTTTTTTTTTTTTTTTTTTTTTTTTTTTTTTTTTTTTTTTTTTTTTTTTTTTTTTTTTTTTTTTTTTTTTTTTTTTTTTTTTTTTTTTTTTTTTTTTTTTTTTTTTTTTTTTGATCTGTCCTTTGTTAATGGTGGGGTGTTGAAGTCTTCTACTACATATGTGTTTTCATCTTTGTTTGTTTTCAGTTCTCTTAGTAGCTGTCTTATGAATCTTGGTGCACCCTCATTTGGTGAATGTATGTTGATAATTGTTAAGTCATTTTGGTGGGTTGACCCTTGAACCATTAGGTAGTGACCTTCTTTATCCTTTTTTACTTTTTCTATTTTGAAATCTGCTTTGTCTGCTATAAGGATGGCTACTCCTGCCTTTTGGGGGGGGGCGTTTGCTTGCAGAATTGTTTTCCATCATTTTACCTGCAAACTATGCTTGTCTTTTTGGATCAGATGTGTTTTGTGGAGGCAGTAGAATGTTAGGTTCTGTCTTTTAATCCAGTCTGCATCTCTGTGTCTTTTTTTTTTTTTTTAAATTTCATTTTATTGATTGTCACATTTGTGCATTAATAGATCCCTCCTACTCTCACCGTAACCCCCCTCCAGTCACTCCATCTCCAATTTTTCTGCAATTTGTTGCTTGGTTAAGTTGACGTTCAGTTGTCGGTTGTTTGGCCCATTGTTCTCTTCTGATAGATTGTAAATGTAGCTTTTTTTTGCATATATATGTATATTTATATTTATATTAAATTAGTCCATTATTATGTACCCTGGGGCTTTCCCACTTCACTAACATTTGTTAACTATCCAGATCTTTTGTGCTCTTCACCTCTCCCACCTCCTTCCCCCTCCTCCTCTCTCGCTCCATGGTTCAATCCCATTGGTTGTTTTCATTTTTTCTTATTTGTTTGTTTTTCCCTATATCCATCATATAAGTGAGACCATCCTGTACTTCTCTTTTTTCTTTTTGACTTATTTCTGCTAATATGAGTCCTTCTAGTTCCATCCAGGTTGCTGCAAATGACATGTGTTTGTCCTCCTTGATGGAGGCGTAGTATTTCATTGTGTATATGTACCACATTTTTTTTAGCCAATCATCTGTTTGGGGGCATTTGGTTTGTTTCCTATTCTTTGCAGTTGTAAACAGGGCTGCAATGAACATGCCCGACATGTGTCCTTTTGAATTAATGTTTTCATGTCCTCTGGGTAGATTCCTAGTAGTGGGATTGCTGGGTCGAATGGTAAGTCCAATTTCAATTGTTTGAGGTTCCTCGACACAGTCTTGCATAGTGGATGGACCAGTTTGCACTCCCACCAGCAATATAAGAGAGTTCCTTTTTCTCCACATCCATGCCAACATTTGTTGTTGTCTTCTGTTTGTCAAAAAGGTTTTGGCTATTCGGGATCTTTTGTTGTTTCATATGAATTTCAGTAATTTTTGTTCTATCTCTTGAAAATATGTCATTGGGATCTTTATTGGAATTGCACTAAATCTGTAGATGGCCTTTGGTAGTATGGCCATTTTGATAATGTTGATTTTTCCGATCCATGAACAGGGAATGTCTTTCCATTTTTTTTTACATCATCTTCTATTTCTTTTGAGATTTATAGTTTAATTTGTGTAGGTATTTTACGTCTTTTGTTAGGTTAATTCCTAAGTATTTGATTTTCTTTGGTGCAATGGTAAATGGAGTGTTTTTTCTAATTTATACTTCTTCTGATTGATTCTTTGCATATATGAATGCTGTTGATTTATGTGTGTTGATTTTTTATCCAGCTACCTTACCAAATGGGTCTATTATTTCAATCAGCTTTTCTGTCAATTTTTCTGGGTTCTCTACATAGAGAATCCTATCATCCGCGTACAATGATAACTTTATTTCTTCGATCCCTATTCGGATTCCTTTTATGTCTTTCTCTTGTCTTATTGCCCTAGCTAGAACTTCCAGAACTATGTTGAAAAGGAGTGGAGAGCGTGGGCATCCCTGCCTGGTTCCGGACCTTGGTTGGAATGGTTTCAGTTTTTCACCATTGAGGATATTTACTGTGGGTCTGTCATATATAACTTTTATTATGTTCAGGTATGTTCCTTTTATACCAATTTTTTCCAGGGCTTTCATCATGAAAGGATGCTGAACTTTATCGAATACTTTTTCCACATCTATTGATATGATCATATGGTTTTTTGTTCTTCTTTTTGTTGATGTGAGACCCAGTCCAAACTCTCTGCTACCCATCATTCCCCCCCTTTTTGGGAAGAAGGTGAGGTCATCAGACTGAATACTCTGGGACATTTAAGTGCCCCAGAATCTCAAATAGTCATTTTAATACTGACCAAAAAAATTTTTTTAACTTTTGAGTCAACTTATCAACTAACTGACTCCTCAGAAGCAATGGGCAGGTAGCCAGAGGACCACCCCTCTGCACTGTTAAAAAGACAGAGGTCACATAATCCATGGAGATTTTAGACCACACAGTCCAGATAGGAATTGCTTACCAGCTCTCCCACCTGGTGCTGTGGAATGGCACCTCCTTTCCCCCC
>PVHY01020970.1:0-24728 GCA_004024945.1 Uropsilus gracilis
AGTGGGGGAGTTTGGTCAGGTAGGGTGGGTCAGATGGGGTAGGAGAGTTTGGTCAGGTGGGGTGGGTCAAGTGGGGTAGGGGAGTTTTGTTAGAGTGAGTCATGTGTGGTGGAGGAGACTTTGGTCAGGTGGGATGGGGAGAGGCATAACCTGCTGGATTTCTGATAGTGTCTGAGTCAGAATAGCTTCCTTTCAATTTTTTCTGTGGAGTCACAAGTGCTCCATGCCTGCTCTGTTCATGAAGGTGAGAGCCTTCGGACTCAGCCTTGTCCAAGGAGGGGATGGAGGTGACAGTACCAAGCTGAGGGAAGGAAGTCAAAGCCGGGGTGGTCCCCCAAACAAGTCAGGACAATCAGAGTCAAAAGGGAAAGGAAGAAGCAGGCTGAGCCTGTGGTCATAACCAAAGGGATCTCCGGGGAGCTGCCAGCTAAGTTCAAGGGTCCTGAATGGAGGGGATGCAGGTGAGGTGGGTGCACTTCGCTCCACAGAGCCTTCAGAGAGGAGGATTTCTAGGTGAAAGATTAGAATTCTTGGACTTGGGCAAAGGAGGAAGCAGTTAAGATAGGTCCCTATCTTAATACCTCCTAGTGATTTGGGTTAATCGCTGGAGGAAGCTGAGAGGATTAGAGCAGACCTTGCTAGAAGCAACCTTTGTGGGCAGCCCTCCCAGCCACCTTTCCTGGGACAGTATCAATCTGGCGTCAGCACTGCTGACAGACTTGGGGGTGGAGAATTGGTAGGGGCAGAGGTGTTCAGACATCACCCTTCACTATCACACTGAGAGTACACAGGCAGGCAAGATGCCTCTACTCCCACCCGTGCCCTGGCCCCAGCACCCCCTGCTCTATGATTGGCATTCACAGACTGAGACTGGAAACTCACCATTCACAGGAACACAGACACTAAACAGCTGTGTGTCCTTGGGTGAGTCACTTAACCTATTAAACATTTTTAATGGAGGGTAAAAAAAAAAAAAAATAGTTGAACCTAATCTCAAAGAGCTCTTCTATCTCCCAGCCCAAGGCTGTGAGGGAAAAACCAGTAGAGGCTAGTCTTGTGCAAGAGTCCATTCTCTATGCCTCTCAACCACCTGGCAGTACCCCACTTCTCCAGCACGTACACTTTTCCTTCCCTTGGCAGCCTGGGGTCCCTATCTTCTTGCCCATCCTGATAAGCCCTTCCGTCCCACCCCAACTCCTCTCCATCCAAGGAGACACTTATCCCCGGGAGCACCCCTCTCTCTGGGTAAGGTGACACTTGCTGATCTTTTCAACCTGGTCACATGTTCAAATATGGGTCTCCTCCTGAGCCACATGCATTTATTTTTAACCTGGACCTTTACCTTGTTTTAACCCAGTCACTTTAATGCTAGGAATTTCAGATACTCAGACCTTAGGCGATTTGGGAATTTTTTTTGGAGATGAGTGTTTAGGCATCTATTAATGCAGCCACATAAACAAATTGTTTTCTAACCACTGTCTCCAAGGATTTTGCTATGTGCTGTGGGAATAGCAAATTTACATTCCTGGATTCCAAGGCAGCACAGATTTCAAATAATCTGTTGTGTCATGTCCATAGGAACATCTACATGTCAGTCTGCCTGTTCTGAATTTCAGTTTGGACAATTTGGCAACCATAGTAAAGATGTCATGGTATCATTACTAAATTTTAAAACTAGGCTCCCCTTTTTTGCCCAACAGGCAAGTTTGGAAGGTTTGAATGGATAAAAGGAGTAGATGGGGTACCATGGGAACCTGGACAGGAAGCTGATGGTCCATTAGGCTAATTCAGATCACCAATCAGGACGCATCCAAGACTGGCCACCCTAAGCAATCTATGATGCCTGGAGTATACACAGAGCTTCGTGACCTTTGCTCTCTGTGCCGAAGACCTCTCCTATCTTGCGCACTGCTTCTTTTAGCAGTGCATTTCAATAAATCTGTCTGCTCTGTTCACTCTGTCTCTGCGAATCTTTTCATCCCTGTGCCTCTGGCTACACCCAAATCTCCTACATAACAAAAGAGATGGAAAGAGGGATCTCACCCTGCCCTGGAGAAGCAAACAGAACATAGGGTACTCCTCGACATTGCTGACTGGGTGACTTGGCAGAGAACCTCTGCTGGCAGAGCCTGAGCCACCAGATCCCCAGAGCCGGCCCATTGCCTGGTACCTATATGCTCGAAATGCTCGTCAGATGGAGCTGTCAGATGAGGCCTAGGGGTATGCCTGCTCAGGGGACATAGATAAACCAGGATGATCAGTCAGAGGAAGGGCAGAGGGGGTGACTATTTACTGAGACCTGTAGCTTTCCCTACATAATCTTATTCAGAATTTGATTAAACAAACCAAGAGGGCAGGCATTACTACTTGTACTGACATTTTGCTAGGAAGATTAAATAACTTGCCCAAGGTCACCGAGCTAGTACGTGACAAGAGACGGGATCTGGCCCAGGTCTCTCTGGCATGGCACAGCCATGCTCCCTACTGGAAAAACTTGATGAAGGAGGTGACATTTGACCCAAGAGCTATTACAACGTCACTAAGGTGATGCACTTGCATTTGTCAACAAGTATGTGTGTCCAATAGACAGATTATGCAGCAGCTAGGAGAAAAATCCTGCTGACCAAGGAAGGCAGACTTTCTGCTCCTGAGCAAATCTGGGAATCCAAGAAACACCCCCATCCCTCCATGGGCATTGCCCTCCCCACCCTGCTTCCTGCCTACTGCCCTCTCCTCCCTTGCCCAGACACGAGCTCCCGAAAATCCTTCGTTACTGGGAAACACTGATGTCACTGTGTTAACAACATCAACCACCAGTCTGGAAAGCAAGAGGCCTGAGATCCCTTATCTCCACATGGCCAGAGCTGCAACTTTCTCATTTCCTGCCTGCTCTATTTGCATGCCTGCTTCACCCAGCACCTAGTCCTCCCACTGCTGACACAGTTCCTGTCCCCCAAAGGGGCTGGCCTTGAGGAAAGCAGGCTCCATGAATCACACAGCTCCTCACCCTATCCCTTCAGCCCTGGGGTTTCAAGAACAAGCCTGGTGTCCTACCCCCCCTCACCCCAAGACCAAAACAGCATCCTTGATGACCTTGGGGAACTGAACCCTTCAGTCGTGTTTTCCTAGTTTAAAAGATTGGGGTAAAAATTAGGGTTGTTTAGCTCACAGGGAAACAGACAGGATGAAAAAGTATAATTTTCAGCTGGCCACAGTGGTGCGCGGCTTTAATCCCAAGCCTAGGACAGGAGGCTAAGACTGGGAATTGCTTGAGTCCGCAGGTTCAAGACCTGCCTGGGGCAACATAACGAGACCTACTCTCAAAAAATAGCTGAGCGTGGTGAAGCATGCCTGTAATTCCAGCTACCTGGGAGGCTGAGGTTGGGGATCGCTTGAGTCCAGAGTATCCTGGGCAACGAGAGTCTGCGGTTCCCTGGGCAACACAGTGAGACCTAGCCTCAAAAAAAAAAAAAAAAAAAAAAAAAAGTATAATTTTCAATAACTGTAAAAGCATAACACCAGAAAATACAAGGCCTAGAACATTTTCACTATTTCATAATCAATGGGGAATAGTTTCTTCCCACTGAGACAAGGCAGACTCAGCCTGCCCACTCTTCCTGAAACTACACTGCAAGCCCCTTCGCCAATTCATGTCCTCTTTCTCCTTCCGGAAGCCCAGCAGCAGGTTGCCTGGTGCCAGGGCCCTGGGAAGCCGCCCTCTGCCGTCCACCTCCTCCCTCATCACCGCCCTGCCACAAAGTCAGAGGTTGAAGCAACATTGCCACCAGGTGGTTGACAGAGACACTGCCGGCAAACTAAAGGAGCTGTGCTTTCGTTGGTACCTATTTGCCAGAGTCCTTTGAAATGATGAACAGGCAAAAGTGTCCCCATCTTGTGATTGAGATTTATCTCTGGTACACAAAGAGATCTCTAAATTCCAGGTCAGGATTTCAGAAAAAGTGACTTAGGCCATATACAGACAGCTCCTGGAAGACTAAGAGAAGTAACTTGCCTACCTACAGGCAGTCCTGCATTTGCATCTTTTATTTTAGCCTTCAATGCCCCAAATAAATGAGCTCTGCTATCTCTCCCTCTCACCGCTCCACCACCAACAACCACACTATGGTCTGGCTCTTGGTGGTGTGCCTGTGTACCTGACTTATAATACCTACCCCCACAGGACCCCACAGCATTTTCTAGTTGTAAAGGAGCCAGTGTCCTTTCCTTTCAACTGGACCTCAAGTCCCTTTTGTAGATAAAATTTGACAAGTAAAAGCAAGGCCACAGCCTGTGCCTCTGCCAGAAGGGAGTTGGGAGTTCCCGGAGGAAAAAGGAAAGGGAAGGGAGGACTTCCCCCTCCCAATCCCCCTCCCCCCCCCGCCGCCCACCACACACACACACACACACACACACACACACACATACACACACCTCTGCCTGCTTATGAGAACAAAAATGCAGAGAAGAGCTGTGGGCTTCTCCTGAACACCCTGAAACAGAGTCGCAGGAAGAGGTGATGACAAAAGAGAAGGGTTCTCAAGCCTCACAAGAGGAAGTGGACCCAAGAAACATGCATTGAGGTCAGAGAACGGCCATGTAGAAGGAAAGACAGCAAACCAAGCTGCAGCCAGTGCCTAAGCCCCATGCTGGGCACAGGAAATGGGGCAGAGCGCCAGCCTGAGACTCTGGCAGCACAGGTTCTGGAGGAGAGGCACAAAGGCTACCAGGGGAGGGTGGCTGTCAGCTCCTGGGCCAAGCAACCTGCCTGAGCCTAGGGCTCAGGGCCCAAGTCCTGACCAGCCAAGCTGGGCACTTCAACACTGTGCCAGGCAGCTAAAGCTAGCCAAGCCTGGCAACACATGAGGATTTGTGCAGACCTCATGCAAAACCTTAGCAAATGAGCATGCTCTGGGCTATTCCACCCTCCACATACACACACATGGCTTGTTCCTAGAATCTATCACCAGTTCCTAAACAATACCCCCTGGTCTGCACCCTGGAGAATGCCCTGGGAGGTGGGGCTACACTGGGAGTAGGTGGAGCCCAGCACTGTGGGGGACCCAGAGGGAGGTGTGTCAAGGGAGGAGCTCTGACCAGCCTGGGGGTCTGCCCCGGAAAAGGGTTTTCTCCTTTCATTCTGATTTGACACCTCGTTCTGCACAGAGCTCTGGAAATTAGAGGGAGGAGAATTTTGGGATCCCCTGGACTCAGCAGGAGGGGCAGACATTTCCAGAAGCATCACCTCCTGGGTTCCTTGGAACCCTGGTTTGGACCATAAGCAAAGAGTACCCCCAACTGCTAACTAGGCTGGGGGCCCCATTTCTCTAAGGCCTGCGTCTCTCCTTCAGGGTGCACCCTACCCCTCCCTGAGTCACCTCAGGAGAGGGGGGGAAAAAAGGGAAGAGAAAAGAGGCATTGACTACAGAGGAAGGAAAAGGAAACAGCAGAGGAGGGAGGAGAGACACACGGGAGTGTGTGACTGACAGAGGAGAGCGGAGAAGGCAGATCTGAGACTGGGGGAGATAGAGAAGACTGGGGAGCATCCCGAAGGGTGCCCCAAGAGCAGCGCAGCGGGGGCGGGGAGGTGAGGGGGCGGGCCAGCCATGTCCCACGGGACCTACTATGAGTGTGAGCCCCGGGCTGGCCAGCAGCCTCTGGAGTTCTCAGGGGGCCGCTCGGGGCCTGGGGAGCTTGGGGACATGTGTGAGCATGAGGCGTCCATTGACCTATCTGCCTACATCGAGTCTGGGGAGGAGCAGCTCCTCTCAGACCTCTTCGCGGTGAAGCCGGCACCTGAGACCCGAGGCCTCAAGGGCCCTGGAACCCCTGCCTTCCCCCACTACCTGCCACCCGACCCTCGGCCCTTTGCCTACCCCCCACACACCTTCAGCCCTGACAGGAAGACACTGGGACCCGGCATCTACAGCAGCCCAGGGAGCTACGACCCCAGGGCTGTGGCTGTAAAAGAGGAGCCCCGTGGTCCAGAGGGCAGCCGGGCAGCCAGCCGTGGTGCCTACAACCCTCTGCAGTACCAGGTGGCACACTGTGGGCAGACGGCCATGCACCTGCCACCGGCCCTGGCAGCACCCAACCAGCCCCTGCGCGTCCTCAAGGTAAGAGCAGATCCATTCTCTTCCCTGCCACCCAGGGTTGGAGAGAAACCTGTGTGGATGGGGCACTGAGCTGCCCACCGACACTAAGGAGCTGTGCCTGCTTTTGCTCTGGGCAGCTGAGCCACCCCTAAGCCTTTTGCTCACCACCCAGCCATGACCCCCTTGCTTCTCTGTGATTTCACTCCTACCCTGAACCCCACCTTTGGCTGGGAACCCAACCCTGCAGCTCCTGTAGCCAGCAGGCCTGCCCCAACAGGCCCCCACTAGCTCTTCTGCTGCCCACCAGCCCTCTACTCTTGTTTCTCTCCTACTTGTTTTCTGGAAAAGAAAATTGCCATTGATGTAGACCTGGAGATTCAAGCTCAAGAAGGAGGAAAGTATCCTTAGAGGGTGTGGGAGCTGGGCTCAGAGCAGGAGACATTAACGGCCTGGCCCTGTAGTGGCTGTTCTGACCTGGGAGCTAGTGCTGTATATTTATTCCTCTGATGCCCAGGTGTGACCACTGGATACCTGCCTTGTCTGCCCACCCCCTGCTTCCCACTGGCCTCACCCAGCCCCTTTCCTTCCCTTCTTAGGCGCCTCTGGCCGCTGGTGCAGCCCCCTGCAGCCCCCTCCTCAAGGCGCCCTCCCCGGCTGCCCCCTCGCACAAGGGCAAGAAGGCCGTAAACAAAGACAGCCTAGAGTATCGGCTGCGGAGGGAACGTAACAACATTGCCGTACGCAAGAGCCGAGACAAGGCCAAAAGGCGCATTCTGGAGACGCAGCAGAAGGTGCTGGAGTACATGGCTGAGAATGAGCGCCTCCGAAGCCGCGTGGAGCAGCTCACCCAGGAACTGGACACCCTTCGCAACCTCTTCCGCCAGATCCCTGAGGCCGCCAACCTTATCAAGGGTGTGGGGGGCTGCAGCTGAGCTCAGCTGGTGGATTGTGGGCACTGGGCCCTGGTCTGTTCCAACCCTGGGGCCCCCCTTCCTGTTGGGACCCTAGGTCTCCTCACAGGCCAAGCCTGAGACACAGATCATGGACAAAGGCAATGGAAGGCAAGGGTGGGGTGGGAGGGAGACCCCAGCATATTAATTCTGTGGCTGAATAAAATTGCACTATGACTTGGCGCTGGGGCTAGATACTGTGTGTGTGTGTGTGTGTGTGTGTGTGTGTATGTGTGTGTGTGAGTTGTGTTCACTCATTTGCATGCATGGCAAGAGTAGGGAATGTGTGTTGCTGAGACAGCATACCTCTAGTTTCCATGCCTATTTGGGAACACTTAGGAATATTCTCTAGATATACTGCTAATAGCCCTTCCCTAACGCATTGCCCAGTCACCCCCACCCCAGGCCCATTCTGACCTTCAGTACACTGAAGCCACCTCTCTCCCCCACTCCACCCTATGGAATTGGCTTCTGGATAGCATCCTAACAGAGATCTGTGACTTACAGGGACACCCCAGTCTGCTGGTGCCATCCTGATCTCTCATCTGAAGATATAGGTCTGGGAGCTCCAGTCCTAGGTGACCAAATGAAAATTCCAAATGGCCACATCTATGGCTC
The DNA here is from genome assembly GCA_004024945.1 of Uropsilus gracilis. Taxonomy (NCBI): domain Eukaryota; kingdom Metazoa; phylum Chordata; class Mammalia; order Eulipotyphla; family Talpidae; genus Uropsilus; species Uropsilus gracilis. Next base: position 7,661 of record PVHY01020970.1, read on the forward strand.
TTTAGCATTTGATCCAGCCTTGATGCCTTTCCCTCAGTTTCACCGCCTCAGCTACAAGATTGACGAGATCGGGCACGTTCAGGGTGGTATGGCCGTAGACTCAGCTACAAGATTGAAACCTCTCAAGGCTTCCACTTAACCTGCTCCCATTTTTATCCCACATTTCCTGGAGCTCAGGTTCCCCAAAGCTTGAGAATCTGAGTACTTGGGGAACCAATCAGTTGTGAATGACCTTGAACCAAGTTTGTACTTGAGAAAAGTAACCATGAGGATGACAAATCATTGGTGCCAGTGAAGCCACAGCTTTTCGATTTTGTAGATCTCTAGTCCCAGAGCACAACAGGACACTGCTCAAGAGTGGCCTGGGTCCCCTCTGTGGCTTACTAGTTGTGTGATCTTGAGCAAGTTAATTCTGTGCTTCGGTTTCCTCATCTGCAAAATGGGAGTAGAATGCCATCCATCACATAGTAGTTATCTTCACAGAAAACAGAGACAGAAACCATAAGGAGGAATAAGTGTGATTATTTCAGCTTTCTAGAACTGAAAAGATCTCAGAGAGCACCTCTGAACTTCTCATTTTGCAGGCAAGGAAACTAAGGTTTCAGAGAGAGGAAGGTATTTGCCTTGCTCTACTCCACTGACTAGAGTAGAACCAATATGAAATACATAAAATTACAGATACCAGGAGGTGCTGGAAGACCATCTGGTGGACTTTGCCTTCCAACAGGCAGGACAGAGTGAGCCACATTTGATAGATAAAGGGGTGAGGGCCAGAGGGTATAGAAACTGTCTGTGCCTCCCTCAGTCCTTCTGCTCAGTCCCTCTGCACCAGGTTGACAGACAACCCAGTACAATCAGGTGTTGCTGAAGGACTGAGACCCAGAACATAATCAGGGCTCATTTTCCTAGGTCCTTCGAAGAAAGCACAAGTTAGCGTGCCTGCTTAAGGGGGAGACCCCAGGGTCAGGATCCTCCAGCTACCATACACCACTCCCATGTGCTGCTATCTATCTATCTATCTATCTATCTATCTGTCTGTCTGTCTGTCTGTCTGTCTGTCTGTCTGTCTGTCTGTCTGTCTGTCTGTCTGTCTGTCTGCCTGCCTGCCTGCCTGCCTGTCTGTCTGTCTGTCTGTCTGTCTGTCTGTCTATCTCCCCCTCTTACCCACCCATGCCAGTGTCAGAGCTGCCCTCATGCCTGCCTCATTCCTGAGGAGTACCTTCCCTGCCTTTGTCTCTAAGTCTCCAAGGTACCATCTCCCCACTTCTGTGCCCTGGATCTTTCTGCCCCAGCTCTTGTGAATAGATTGATCCAAACACAAATAGATGGTTTACTTCCCCAATCAGGGGCCTGAGTCAGGAGGGGGAGGTGCCCCCTCTGTGGAAACCTGGGAGAATCCTGAACCTTCCTTTTAGCCCAGGGGAACGGGTTGCATAAAGGAGGTTTGCACAGAACACGGTGAGTGACTCAACCCCCGGATTTCCTCCTCTCCACTCAAGACCACTGGCCCTTGACTTATTTTCAAGGTTCTGGGCAATGGGAGCTGGGTTGCTTCAGCGTCCACCCTAGCTGCTTTCCCACAACTCTGGACTCTCTCTTCCCAGCCCTCATACTCCTCACAGGGCCTGGTGGAGGCTTTGTGACTGGCACTGAGTGTGAAGCCCCATGGTAAGAAGAGCACAGCTGTGACAGATCATATCCCAGAGAGATGTTAGGCAGCCAGAAGTCACCCTTTTTGAATGAGGCTTTTAATCTGACCTCAACTGGTTGAGCCATGCAATTTATTCAACTAGTATCTCTCTCTCTCTTTTTTTTTTTTTTTTTTTGAGACTAGGTCTCGCTATGTTGCCCAGGGTAGTCCTGATCCCATGAACTCAAGCGATCCCCAGCCTCAGTCTCCCAGGTAGCTGGGATTACAGGCACCCGCCACCATGCCTGGCTGCTTTTTCGAGACCAGGTCTTGCTATGTTGCCCGGGGTAGTCTCAAACTCGCAAACCCAAGTGATCCTTGGCCTCTTACCTCCCAGCGCTTGGATTACAGGCACATGCCACCATGCCCAGCATCAACAAGTATCTTTTTAACATCATCTCTGTTCCAGGCTCTTGCAAGGTGTGAGGAGGACACTTTAATGGACAAGACAGTCCAGCTCCTAGTTTGAAGGGGTAGGGAGAAAAGGCCACAAGCAAGTGTGCTAAGGGTCTTACCTGCCCCTCCACTATACCCATATGCCTTCTTGCCCAGCATGTGTCTTGCTATATTCCAGGAGATGGGAGGACAATAGGAGAATGCAGGTAACTGTTTGCCCCCCCCACACCTCCTTTCTCTCCCCACTGACATAGTACTCCCCACACTGTACTCCCCACAGCTCCCACTCATGGGCCTCCTGCCTGCCTCATCACTACTTGTTGTTTACCCCTAATCCAGCTCATTCCCACCTCTAGAAAGCACCATCATGTCAAATTCATTAATTACTCCATTTGACTATGCCCATTGGGGAGACTGAATAAACAAATAGGTAGGGAGACTATTTTAGCTGGGTAATCAAGGAGGGCCTTTTTGAAGAGCTGACAAGTAAAAAGGTTCAAGAAGGGGGTAGATATGCCTCCCCCCATTTGGGGGAGGGAGCAAAAGGGGGAGCAAATGCAAAGGCCCTAAGGAATTCAGGAAACAGAGCCAGTCAAGCTAGCTAAGGAGAAGGAGGAAGGGGTGAGAATACCTTACTCCCTCCAAGAGAGCGGTAAGTGACTCTCTTCAGTCCCTGTGGGGAAAGGACTGCCCCCAAGCAAGTAGGGTGGGGTGGGGTGGAGAGTGGTCATCTCATGCCCCAGATCCTCCTCTCACTGCCTTCAGGGAAAGGAACAGCAGGAAGGAGCCCCCTGTTGCACTCCAAGAGCTGTTACCCCACCCCTGCCAGACCTGAGGAACCAGCAAACTAAGGCCCAAACATTGCAATATTCATTCTTACTCTTTAAGAATTCACAGCTCAGCCCCACTATTCCCTCAGAAATAAAGCTGGGGTAAGTAAGTATGAGAGTCCTGAGCTGTAAGAAAGAATCTGGGGCCCCAGGGAAGCAGCTGGGGAAAAGGAAGGCTGTCTGGTCATACCACGAAGAGGGAGGAAGCCGCCCAAGGTGAGCCTGCCAAGGTCAGCCCGTGGTGGCGGCTGCTTGTGAAAGCTGCTTCCCCCCCTTCGTGCACACCTCCCACGCCACCCCCACAGATTGCCACATGCCTGGGCCCCCAGGGCCCCTATCCCGATGTTGCAAGATCCCGGTTGGGGTTGTGGAGGTGGAAAGGGGCCTCTTCACCTCCAGCCCCCACTCTGCCCCAAGCCAGTAAGGGGCCATGGATGGGGGGGGGGTGTCTCGGCTGGGCTGAGCGCCTGCATGCCTCCTTTTCAACAGGTCAATCACTTCCTGTCACCTCACTGGCGCCCAGACAGCCTACCTCTCTTCTCAGAATTCATCTTGAGCTGCACTGAAGTGCTAATGGCCCCACCTGTTGGATAGCCTAATGCACTGAACTCCTGGCTGACCTCTGTCAGCTGCTTCCTAGCCTCAGAAAAACCTCCATGGTACACAAGGAATTCCTCAAAGCTACCCCATTGGAAAGATGGGGATAATTTCAGAGAAAAAATGGCTGCAACTGGCCATCAATTCTAGCTTCAGTGCACAGAGGGAGGGTCCTGAGACTTGAGGGAAGGAAGACTTCCTAACAGGAATAGGTCTACCTACAAAGCTGTGGTCTCCTCTCCAGGCATCAGAGGTAGATAACGATAAACCCTACAGATTGGGTCCACTCCCCATGCTCCAAAGCCAAGCTTCACCTTAGAGCCCCACACTGTCCAAACCTCTGTTGCCCCCCACACCTAACATTGTGACCCTGGCCAGGTCATCCAGCCCTGCTGCAATCGGGACGGTTTGCAAAACGTCTGCTCGCTCCCGCTTTGTCACCATCTGAGGTTAGGACTGTACTCGGGAGATAAGCCCAGGCCCCACCCACCCGTCCCAAGTGAGACTGCTGGCCTGCTGCAATCGGGACGGTTTGCAAAACCCCTGCTGGCTCCTGCTCTGTCACCATCTGAGGTTAGGACTGCACCCCAAGATAAAGTTTAGCCCTGCCCACCAGTGCTGCCTTCAGACCTTACAAGCAACATAGCCACAAGACAGAGCTCCTTGGAAAGCCCAAGAAGGTCCAGTTCAAAGGCCCGAGTCCCACCTCTCCCCCTTCTCCCTAGCCTTAGCCTTGCACATTGTCCTCATCTCCATCCTCTCACGTCCATCTACACTCCTCTCTTTCCATCTTCCATCCTCATCCTTCCTCACCTCTCATCTTCCTCATGTCTTCTCATCACACTCTTCATTCTCTTAATTGCTCCCAAAATACTTAATTGCTCCCAAAATAGTTCCTATAGGAACTATAGGACAAACAGCAAGGACAAGATTAACAAGGGTGACAGACAAGCATAATACCACAAGTAAACACATCATCTAAATTGTGGGCAGTGCTATGTGACCAAAGTAAAGAGGTGACTGGTGGAGGAGAGTAATAAGGCCACCTGATTCAAATGTGAGCATCAGGAAGGGCCTTCAGAAAACAACATCTAAGCAGATGCGTAAGCGGTGAGGAGCCAGTATGGTCAATGGGAGGTTCCCAGCAGAGAGAGAACTGTATGTTGAGGGCTCCAGCAGCTCCTGGGTGGTTGAGGAGCAGGAGACACACTAGGTGTGTAGACAAATAGCCTGAGGTGAGTGTTGAAGTCAGATCGCTCCCGTGGGATTCAAGGTCTCCAATGAGAGAAGAACTACTTTTCAAACAAAATGAACATTTTCTGTGGGGACAAGAAAGAGGAGGGGCTGGACATGGGGGCATGCACCTGTTATCCCAGCGCTGGGAGGCTGAGGCCAGGGATTGCTTGAGTCCATGGATTTGAGACTATCCTAGGCAACATATTGAAATCTAGTCTCAAAAAAAAAAAAAAGGAAAGAAAGAGAGAGGGAGAGAGAGGGAGAAAGAAAGAAAGAAAGAAAGAAAGAAAGAAAGAAAGAAAGAAAGAAAGAAAGAAAGAAAGAAAGAAAGAAAGAAAGAAAGAAAGAAAGAAAGAAAGAAAGAAAGGAGAGAGAAAGAAAGAAAGAAAGAAAGAAAGAAAGAAAGAAAGAAAGAAAGAAAGAAAGAAAGAAAGAAAGAAAGAAAGAAAGAAAGAAAGAAAGAAAGGAGAGAGAGAAAGATAGAAAAGAGAAAGAAAGGGCAGTAGGTTTGAACACAGACACAGCTGGGTGTGTGGCAGTTGAGGTTGTTTTTACCATGGGAGAAGAAATAGCAGCGATCAAGCAGGAGGCTTGAAGGTGAAACCCCAGTGCTGAGCCTGCATGAAGGAGCTGTGATTTCTGACTTGGGAATATAAAACTGAAGTGACCGCAATGATTATAGAATGGCCATAGTCCGTCCTCTGGATGATTTCCTTCAGTGCTGCAGAGATCCTGAGAGTAAAATATTGGGCTCATCTGGGATTGGGACTTAACTAGGTGTGTGGAGGGAAAGGACAGACAGGAAAGGGGAGTGGAAGGCACTGACCAAAGAGGAGCTATAGAGGTGAGCCTGGCACCCAAGGCAGAGGAAAGCAGGATAGGAAGGGCAGAGAGACTTCAGTGATCTGGCCAAAAAGCTGCTGGGAGCCACCTTGAACACAGATGCCTCAGGAAAGGTGGGTTTATCACAGCAGGATGTTTGATGCAGTTATTTCACAGGTGCTGCAGTATAGGTGAGAAGGCTCCTTCTAGATCTGACCCTGGAGTGGAGTGGAGACTACTAGTGGTGACAGGGGAGGTCGGCATGCTAAAGGGAATGTTGAGGCACTGCTAGGGCACTGCTAGCCTTGGCCCCACCCTCTTTCCACACCCCAAGTCCTCTCCTTCACCTCCATCCCTTTCTCATCAGCATCTTGTCTCCCTATACCTATCTCATTTCCTGTATCCACTTTCATTTCTCCTGTCCATCTTCTTCCTCTCTAACTTCTGTCTTGCAACCCCACCACTCTCATCCCCTTCATACTCTTCATCTTTCTCCAGTCTCTACTTTTCCCCCTCACCCTTAGCTTTCTCAGTACAGGCGTTTTTCATCCCAAGTTTCTTTCTTCTATATGTTGTGTATGGAGAAGCTGTATGACAAGGTAGATTTAAAGCTTGTGCCCAGGAGCCTAAATGCAGGGGTTCAAACCCAGCCTTTACCAACTACCCATCTTGCAGAGAGGATTGAAAGAGTATAAACTGCTTGGAGGGCCAGGCATGGTGGCGCATGTCTGTAGGTGGCAGCCTAGGAAGCCCTGGCCAGGGCCAGGGATCACGGTTCGAGTCCCTCCGGGGGCACGTAGCAAGACCTAGTCCCAAAAAAATAGCTGAACATGGTGGCGTGTGCCTGTAATCCCAGCTACCTGGGAAGCTGAGGCTGGGGATTGCTTGAGTCTGTGGTACCTCGGCCAACGTGAGCCTGCAGTTCCACAGGCAAAAATCGGGAGACCTAGTCTCAAAAAATAAATAAATAAATAAAGAGCTTGGAGCAATGCCTAGCTACAAAGGCAGTGCTTGATAAAATGGTTCTTATCTTCACCTTCTCCCCTTACTTTCTGACCCTTTCCTCACTTTCATCTCCTTCCCTCCATTATCGCTCTGCCCCTACTTCATACCTCTCAGAGATTCAAAGATGAATCACACTCAGCCCCTGCCCACAGTCTTGCAGGGAAACAAGTGCAAAAATAAATGTAATATAATGAGTGCTACTTCAAAGATGAGAAAGAAATGCTATTGGAGAACAAAGGATATGCAAACTAACTCTTCCAGTGAAGAAAAGAAAAGCCTCTAGGGGCAGATAAGCTCTCTGTTAATTCTTCAAAGACGAGGAAGACTTTGTTAGGCAGAGGCAGGAAGGAGGTGTTCCCACAGAAGAAACAGAGGTGTTCTCTGTGCTGCTCCTTCAAGAAGCAATGAAGTGTGTGCAAGGGTGAACCCCATTCCCTGCAGGGGCACAAGCTGCTTCTGCAGTCCACAAGGGGGCAGCAAAGCACCGGAGCGACTGCAGACTAAGCCAAAAAAAAAAAAAAAAAACCGGTCCCAGAGCCACCCTACAAATATTCACCTGGAGTATTCCCTAAATTGGCCAGCTCAGCCAGGTAACAAAAAGCCTCTGACATGAGGGGGAAAGGTTGGGCTTGTTTTAGAGGAGAGTCTCCTAAAGAGTTGTAGAGATGTTGATAAGAACAGAAGCATTCTCCAGAGTTGAAAGTGTCTGCATAACCTGTGCTGCTCACTGGACAAGAAGACATACTCTAAGGCAGATGCTATGCACAGCAAAATCTAATCTCCTTGGCCCTCCTAATGACCTGTCAGTCAGGTATAGTCCCAGCTCTTAGCCAGAAGGAATTTCTATTTTGCAAATGGTAACACTAAAGCCCGGGGCCTAAATTACAGAGTGAAAGCAACGGAGTTGGTTTGACTTCCAAGTTAAAAGAGCCTCCCTCACGTTGGCAATTCTGGTCACAGTTCTGGTTTATGTTTATGCAAACCCGTAAAACCAAAAACCCTACTGAGTCAGCAACCCTTCCTTCTCTGAACTGCAGACTTTGTCACTGATGAGCTTCTCCAAAAGTCATCCTAGGATGTAAGTTTCTCTTCTGTTATCCACAGACAAGCTGTGGAGATGAAAGTGGCCAGGAAGCACCAGATTCATCTTGAAGGAGTTCAAGATATGGAGGGAGGACCATGAATTCAACCATTACAACAGAGGACATGCGAGGGCTTGGGAGGACAGGCAGGTATGGAATTTGGCCAGGAGGTGTTTAGGAATGGCTTCACAGAGAAATTACAGGAAAGGTAGGAATTAGGCAGGTGGGCAGGGCAGGAGGGGTACCCAGGCTTAGGAAACAGGATGTGAGAGCACCACGTGAGTAAACAAACAAACAAACAAAAAGCAAAGGGGGCTCCAAGAGCTGGATGAGAACATCTGTGTCCATTTTAAGAGTTGGTTATCCCACCCCATGTGTAAGTGGCTTCTGTGGAGCCTCAAAAAGGTAACGCTGACTGGCCTCTCCCGGGAGATGTCAGCTAACCACACCTATGTGCTGAGCATCTACTAAATGCCCTGCATAGATGTGAGGAAAGTAGACATTTTGCTATGAGAGCCACCCACCTCTGACAGGGATATCTTATCTTGTCGGCACACCTCCAATAGATCAGCAAGCACCTGGGGAGCACAGAATACCCCAACACATACACATTACTTTAACACCAATCTATTTTTCAACTTCTGAAATGATATTTTTAGTTTTTCAATTCTGCAAGTTTTTTAGTTTGTGCTTAAATATCATGGAAATGCAAGTGATTGGGGTGAGAAATGGGAGAGCGCTGGGAGAGTTCCTTTGTGAATAGGCAAAATCCCCTTTGGAAAAGTGAGTCGTCTCTGGAGTAATAACACTTCCTGCCCTCATTCTCCACTTTACCCCTCCTACTCCTCCCCTCCCCCCCTTCACAGGGGCCAGCTTTGGTTCTTGGGATTCACATCTGCCCTCCCAGCAGGAACTGTAGATTTCAGTCAACAACACTGGAGCCATGAAAGACTAAGCAAGCATGGTGGGGGTGGTAGATAGGGATATGGAGAGAGATGCTAAAAAGAGAAAATAAGTGAGCTGGGGAAGAAGGGAGCAGAAGGAATCCAAGGTGAGTTATGGAGGCTTCTGGAGGGAGGATGCTGCTGCTGCTGCTGCTGTTCCTGGGGGCTGCCACAGGGAGATGTCTACATGAGGAGACACAGAAGTCTCTGCACCTTCTCAGGCCCCCTTTCTCCCAGTTCCCCCCAAATGCCCGCTCTTCCTCTCTCACCCTCCCTGGCTCCCATGATCCACAACCTCTCCGAATCCAAACATGGGGTCCTAAGGAAAATGGGATGAGAGAAGGTCCCCGAGCCCTGGCTGCGGTGAAAGAGGTCATTCAGAGGCTCCGAGGTGTCTTAGCAGGTAAGTGGGGGCACAGGATTCAGGGAGGACAGAGGAGCAGAGAGGGTAAGGAAAGAAATACCACTGCAGAAAAGGAACTGGAAGGCTGGGCACGGTGGCTCCTGCTTGTAAGCTTCAGCCTATGAAGCGGCCCCGGGGCTAGGGATCATGGTTCGAGTCCCGCCTGGGGCCCGTAGCGAGGCCTAGTTCCAAAAAAATAGCTGGGTGTGGTGGTGTGGGCCTGTCATCCCAGCTACCTGGGAGGCTGAGGCTGGGGATGGCTTGAGTCCGTGGTACCCCGGGCAACAAGAGCCTGCGGTTCCACGGGCAAAAATAGTGAAACCTAGTCTCAAAAAAAAAAAAGAAAAGGAACTGGAACTCTTAACTATTTAGGTGAAACTGACCTCTTGTCTTGGTTAGTCTCTTCAGTGCAAGGACCTCTGCTTCTGAGTAGAGACCCTACACAGTACTGCCACGCCTTCTGGGGAGACCCAGATACCCCCAACTACACCAAGTGAGTCACAGTACTGAGACTGTTTGGTATGCCTCCGCAGGGGGATATAGAAATATCTCTATCTCACCTACAAATATACATTCTTGACAGGTGCAGCCTCTTGAACCCAGAGTACAAAGGAGAGAGCTGCCTGGGGGCAAAGGTGAGAGCAGCTTCTCAACCTTGGGGTTCTGAAGATCTCTATCCTGTCCAGACCACCAAGACCATTAGCATCAGGTGTGCTTTCCAACTATGCAGATTCCTGAGATTCCCACCTTAGAAATCTGGCAATTTGTTAAATCAGAGACTAGAAAGGTGTCTGGAGGCAGGACTTCCCATTCTACCCAGCTGTCTAGAGACACCAAGACCAACCAAAGATAGACTCTGTGCCAGTCTCCACTTCTCCACTTTGCTATTGTCCTACCTCCAGCCCACCCGCTAAGCTGGATGACATACCTCACTCCCTGACAGATCCCTGACACACATCTCCGTGGCTATGCCCTGTGGCCAGAGCAGGGCCCCCCACAACTGGTCCAGCCAGACGGTCCTGGGATCCAAAACACTGATTTTATCCTGTATGTTCGGGTTGCCCACACTTCCAAGTGCCACCAAGAGGTGAGGTTCAAATCAAATGCCTTTTCGCCACTCTGCCTCTCTTGTGCTTAAATATGAGGAGAGTCAGGGAGCATAAAAGCAGTTTTCATTGTTACACTTACATGGTGTAACTTGGGGCATGCTGAAGTTTGGGTGGGAGTGGCCCCCTCCAACCTTCCTGAGACCAGCCCAGCTGAGTTCCACCCTTTTTAAGATTTATTCTGTATTACACTACTTTTCTCCTTTCTGCCCCTTACCTCGTCCTGGCCTATCCACAGCCTTCTGTCATAGCCTATGCTGCCTGCTGCCAGCTGGACTCAGATGACAGACCCCTTGCTGGTACCATTGTCTACTGTGTCCAACATCTCACCAGCGCCAGACTCAGCCACGGTGACATCGTCATGGTGACTGCTTCACAATGGATAGGGAAAAGCAACAGGTTGGGGTGGAGGCAGGTCACTCAACTTCCCAAGTGGAAGAACCTACTAAGGATGAATGGGAAGGCATCTCAAGCTCTAAGAAGAGCCATCTGGGCAGAGGGGCAATAGAGTGGCTGGCTAATCCTGCTGCACATCCAGGCCACTCACCCTGCAGTCTTGTCTTTAGGCCACACTTCATGAACTGCTGCATGCCCTGGGTTTCTCCAGACAGCTCTTCGGGAAGTGGCGAGATTGTCCCTCAGGACCCAGTGGTAAATGAGAGAAGGGAGAGGTCTTCCCACCCTGTCAACCCAGAGGGAACTACCACCTCCTCCCAATTTTCCCTCACCTTTTCTACATTTTCTTCTCCTCCTACTGCCTTCTCCCCTTTCTGATCTCAGTGAGAGAGAACTGTTCTACATGGCAACAAGTGACAAGGCAAGACCCATGGGGGCAGTTGCATCTCACCACACCAACTGTTAGTCATAGCCTGGCCAAACACTTGGGAGCGCCTGGGATTTCACAGGGCGTTCCCTTGGAAGAAGAGGTGAAAACAAGAACACCAGGGGGTGGTGGAGGGAAGAGGGAGTAGCCAGGTGGCAACCAGCTATCTACTCCAATAGGGCTCTTTTTCTTCACACTGGGAGGCCCGACTTCTCCAGGGTTCTGTAATGACTGCTACCTTTGATGGTGCCCGACGCACTCGACTTGACCCAATCACTCTTGCTGCCTTCCAAGACTCAGGCTGGTACCAAGTCAATCACAGTGCTGCAGAGGAACTATTGTGGGGCCAGGGTGAGAAATTCAGGGAGACTGGCAGAGGGGCCCTCACAGCCCAAGTCAGCTCAGGGGATCTAAGAGACTAAAAGGATTGTCTGCTGCCAAGGCATTACTGGAACTGTAAGCATCGCTGGCACCAAGTAACATTTGGGGCTTCATTGTTTCTGAGGGCTCTTTCTCCTCCTCTCTCAAGCAGGATCTGGGCCAGAATTTGGCCTGGTCACTACATGTGGGACTGACTCCTCAGGCTTCTTCTGTACTGGCAGGTATGTGTTGAGTGATGGAGGGCTTTGCCGCTATCAGCAACCCTGGTGTCACTCTACCAACCCTTCCAAACAGTGGACTGGGCTGCCACTACCTGCACCTGGACAAGGGACGTTGCTCCTCAGACCCTACACTGGAGGGCTGCCGCATGTACAAGCCCTTGGCCAATGGGGTGAGGAGACTAGAGAACAGAGAATGAAAGTCAGTGAGCCTGACAAGTCAGCTTCTGAGACATGCAGACAAATGCTATCCTACCTTCTGCCCTGCCCTTCAGAGTGAATGCTGGAAGAAAGAAAATGGATTCCCACCTGGGGCAGAGAATCCCCACGGGGAGATCTACCATTCCCAGAGTCGTTGCTTCCTTGCCAACCTCACTTCACAACTGCTCCCTGGGGAACAGCTCATGCATCCTTCTCAGACCCCACACCTGAAGGAGACAGAGCTCACTGGCCGATGCTACTTACACCAGTGCACAGAGAGGGGAGTATACAAGGTGCAGGTAGAAGGAGCACCCTGGGTTCCCTGCCTCCCAGGAAAGGCTGTTCAGGTAGGTATCGCCAGTGGAGTAACTATAGAACACTGGAGAAATTTGCAGACATGAGGTAGATATCTGAGCTGTTTTGATGGTCATTCATTTTCTACTAAGTACTCATTGAATTCATGACTGATGTAATCTGTACATTTTCTTTAGGAGGGCCTGCACAAGTAACTGGGTCTACACTGTACCCTGTGTACTTCCTTGCAGATACCTGGGTACGACGGTCTCCTCTTCTGCCCCAGGGGTCGGCTGTGTCAGACTAACGAAGATGTGGATACTGCTACTTCTCCACTAGTGAGTCTTTCAACCCAAGACCTGCTACTCCAGCTGTCCCTAAGATTAGGCAGACCCCCAAGCCACTCCCTGGGGCAGGAAGAGCGAGAAGAGCTGAGTGAAGCAATACTACAGGCTCTAGTGAGCAGAGAAGGTGCCAGCAGGTAAAGGGACAGTTGGGGCTAAGGATTTACACAAGGGACAAGGAGAATCCTTAAGTCCTTTGCATCTTGACTGTCTTCTGGAGACTTTCTATCCATCCCACTCCTAAGCCTGCACCTTCCAGAATATACTTTCCGGTACTGTACGTCCTCCATTAAGAGATCTAAATGTCCATTCAGGTGCTACTTCCACAGTCCCTCCATTACTACTAGTCTGGTTTTCACTGTGCAAGTGTGGAAGTCCCCTGGCTGTCAAGGGCCTTCAGCTGATGTGCTGCACAGGACCCTGACCCTAACTCTCCAGAAGAAGCCTCTGGAAGTAGATTACGGAGGAGCCCACTTTACCACAGAACACAGCAAGTATGATAACATTCCCAATACCTCCTTTCAAATCCCTGGAATCCATATATACCACACAAGTGAGTGTACATGTGTCCTATGGGACATTTCTTCACACACACACACATAATATGGGGATCCCCTTCCTTTCTTACACATTACCATGGAACTGTTTATACTTACCTCAATGTCACAGTTTGACTCTTCTCAAGCAACTTCCCTCACTGCCAAGCTCCCAGCAATTAAGTCAGAGACTCGAATTGTGGTCTTATTCCTTTTAGGTTTTGTATCTTATGGGTTTCTTGTTTTAGCTTACTGAACAGACGAAGCAGGGTTTCATGACTTGTGGCTAGTAAAAAAATACTTCACCTCCAAAGCTGATTCCAAGCCAAATATTCTCTGTTCCTAGGTTGCTGGTGACCTCAGACCATCATCCTTTCATGACCCATCTAGGTCTATCTGTGGCACTTTGCTTGATGCTAGTCATCCTGGTGAGTGCACTGGGGACCCTGGCCTATCAGAAACGAGCTAGTCTTCAGGTTGGACCATCTGCCCATTACCACTCACCAGAGCCCCATGGCACAAGGACAGTGTGATGTTACTCAGAGCATGAAGGGGGGTGATGGAAATATTTCTTGGAAGACAGCTGGATGGAAAACTGATCTACTATCTACATTTAAGTTCTACTTCTCAGAATGCCTTTCTCTAGATGACCACTTTATACTGCACAAGCCTTGCAATAAAAAAAAAAAAGGTAGAGAATAAGGTTCTGAAGATGTATTCTTTATTTTGATACAAAAAATAAACATTTTCAACTGGTAAAGAATTTTTTTCATCATGAAGTACTTACAGAATAGAAATAACTTATCAGCACCAGTAATCACATAGGTTTTAGAGAAAAAGTCATTTGATCTGGATTCAAACATCAGTGTGGAGGAAGGAGGAACTGGTTATCTTTCTCTCCTAACTTTCCATAATTTTACTAACACATCATTAGGAAAAGTAGTGGTTGGGACATCACGTAATTATGCTAGAACCTTTAAGGGTGATAAAACCAGTTATCTGAATCCAACTAGATCATAAAAACTTGATCTTTCATCGCCCTTCTCTCTTGGTTTTGGAGTAGGGCAGGCTCCACTTTCAACTCCTTGGACCAGGAGCAGGTTTGAGTTGTAATATAAAGGTTCCTTTCAGTAACTGCAAAAATCACCATTAAGTTATTGGGGATTTGGCATTTCCTGGGAAGCAAGGAAGGAGGAAGACTGCTGCTCTGGGTTTGCTAAGATGGAAAACATCTAAATTAGGAGTTATGTTGATTAACACCATTAATGTTGAAATAACCAGGTCTGTAAATGCAGCGTGAGTTTGGTCAGTTGGTGAGTTTGGTAACAGCCCCTCACCTTGAAGTGATGCATGTGAAGTTCTCACTGTTGAGTTGTGGCTTTGAGTCCATCAGCTTTGGTCATCTTATTTTAATGTCTATCAGTCTTTACCAGCTGTAGCAGCAACTGCTTGATAAAACTTTGCCACGAAGTCTGGCTCACTGACCTCCAGCTGCCTGACAAATTCATTGCGCTCCTGCTCAGCCCAACCTCGAAACCACTGATCCCAAAGCCGTAGCTGGCACTCGAAGATACAAGGTGGTCTGTATGCCCCAGACACACTAAGCTGCTCCAGACCTTCCAGTAGTGGTTGTAACTTTCCTGGCACAGCCTTAGCTACCAAGTCCTGTAGGAAACGTTCACGCTGGGAACCTGACCAACTGGCGAACCAGTGAAGAATACACTTCATCTCTTGGGAAGTGATGTAAGACATTGGGGGAGGGGAAGAGTTAGTAATATTGTCTGGCACCGAGGGTAAAGGAGAGAGAGATGGCGGCATCTGAGAGGAAGATGATTCCAATGGCATCCTGAAACATAAAAACAGTGTTATGTACTCTCCAGATAAGAGTGACCAAAACACAACTTCCCACAATAAGGAATCTTATCACAGTCATCATCTACACAGGAAAGTATTTTTCACCAATTCTATTTATAGGAAAAGAACAGGGTTTCTCGTTTAGTTTTCATGAATAATAACTTCATTTTACATTTGCCAACTTTTCTATTTTCAAACCCATTATCCTCCTAGCTCCTGCTTCCCTCCATCATGCTTATAGTTTATAAATAGCCAATGCATTTTCCTCGAGGTACTGTGATATTCCAGGTTGAGTAAAGAACAAAAATTAATGTTGGCCTAAAACATTTTCCCTAAAATGAAAAAAGTACATTTTTAAGATCTTATATGCAGCTGGTCAGCTATCAACAAAGAAAAAAAGAAAATAACATTGTATGATTAAAGAACCTCTGCATTGTGCATAAAACCTCTGAACTATGTGAGGAACTGCACAGCATCGATTACTTTCTTGTAGTTCCTATACAAAACCAGTAAAAATTAAAGAGCAGAGTGAGGGCACCTAACCCAAAACAATAAAACACAGTAAAACTGTAAGAAGTCACATGTTTATTCAAGCTGAGGGGGGGGGGGACTCTAAATGGGACCTAGCAATTGTTATTAGCGCAGACTGTCTTTAAACAATCTTCTTTAATGTCCAGTATACGCCTGTCACTGACCGCATCACAATTACAACGGGGTCAACTAACTTGAATAGTTTGAATCTCTGACAACGAAAAATTTAAACTATGTGTCTATTTTACGGTTTCTTCTGTTGCTAGTTGGCGTATTTACAGTGACAAAAAAAAGGGAGGGGGAAACCCTTAAGCAATTACCATGCTTAATCTGTACCAAAACAATCCAGGGAAGTATTTTTTTTTCCACAGTGAGCCTACAAGAAATAATTCCTCCTAACGGAACTTTATTGTCTCATTCGGAGGAAGGGAGAACTTTTCCCGAGTCGTGCGACATGGCCTCCACGGCAAAATCAAGTTCAGTGATGATGTATTATATAGTTCAGTCTAGATCCACAGATGAAGTGCTGCTACCTGCCCACTTTGCAAGCTGCGAAGTCTGGCATTCCAAGGTCCCAAAGAGCCTTGGATGGGAGTGGTGGGGATTCAGAGGATGGGAGGCGCAACTGTTTCCCTGAGGAAACGGGAGGCTCGTCTTATTAGTTTAACTCGCACGCACCGATGTTTACCCGGCCCAGGAAGGGATTTCTACCTCGCTTACCTCCCCTTGTCTCTCACAGGGTACTCGGAGACCGGCTCAAAAGTACTTATATTCCAACTATCGCCGCGCTTCCATATTTCCTGAAAATCCTAAACAGGGCCAGCCGAGCAGCCCACGCACTTCCGGTGTCGGGCTAGCCCCAAACACCCAAGCGCCTCAGCGCCCCAACCTTAGGTCCGGAGATAGCCGAATAACTCCGATTATGGTTATGGCAGAGTCGAGGACTTCCGAGTAGATTCGATTCAAAGCCTCGGTACGACGAAGATAACCGAGCTCTGAAAGCAAAGGAAAGGAGGGGTAGCAGCTGTGAGGATGGAAAGAACCGATTGGTGCCGATGTGGAGACGGAAATACCCGAGCAGTTCCGGAGGAACCCGGGGAGTTTTTAGTGGCAATTGCGGGGCTGACTACGGCAGTGGGCGGAGTCAGTTCGGTACGTTCGAAGGGCGTTGGCGGAAATTACCGAAGATGCCCGAAGCCGTCGGGACGGACCCGAGTACCTCACGCAAGATGGCGGAGCTGGAGGAGGTGACTCTGGACGGGAAGCCTCTTCAGGCGCTCCGGGTGACCGACCTGAAGGCCGCATTGGAGCAGCGAGGCCTAGCCAAGAGCGGGCAGAAGAGTGCCCTGGTCAAGCGGCTTAAAGGGGTGAGAAGACGGCGTTGCCGAGGTTTCGGAGGGGAGCGGACCCGGTAGAGACGAGTCTCTGCCGCGGCGCAGGCGCAGTGTCGGGGCTCGGCGCGAGCTCAGGCCGCCAGCGCGAGCCTCGGGATCCGCGCGCACGGTGGTTGGTGAGGCTCGCGCTGGAATAGAGATAGCGCCGGTTCCCGCCTTAACGGCAGCGGCGCGAGCCCAAAATGGGAGGGTGCGCGCTACTCTCCTGGAGTGTCTTAAGCTCCTTCCTTCTTCCCCCACCCCCTCCTTGTTTGTGTCTGTGGTTTCGGCGCATGCGCCGCTAAAGGAGTTAAATCCCACTACTACCACCGGCGTTGCTGGCCTGAGGGGGGCGAGTTGGGCAGGGTCGGAGTTAGGGGTATAGTTGGGCTGCGGGGTTAA
>PVHY01020971.1:0-24674 GCA_004024945.1 Uropsilus gracilis
GGGCGAAAGGGGTGGGGCAGGGATGAGAGCCACCTAGTGGTGATCGAAGGAAGTAAAGAAACTACAGAGGTACCAAGGTCCTAGCAAGGTTTTCAAGGCGTTGGTGATGAACTCTACCCTTTCGGTTTCCCACACAGGCTTCCAAATAGACCACAGTATTATTTGTAGTCACTTGGAATTATACTACCCATCACCTCCAAGAAGTTCTCTCCCCATTTCATATCAGTGCTTTTCTAGAGCGCAGAAAAACAAAAAAATATGAGTTTGTCTCTTGGCGCCCTCTACTGATCATTTCAAAGATCACATCAAAATAGTTCCTTCACCAAATGCCTAAATTAAGTAAGTTAAGTAGCAATACTTGGCCTTTATAGGCTTAAGTTACATCTTCCCCAATATGAATTCGTAAATATTTTGATTTTTTGGAATTCTTACAAGTAATTTATAAGACTATTGCTGTCTAAAGTATAACCCTTTACAATGTTTAGCTACAAGACAGTAGATCATATTACCAATATGAAATTATTGAGGAGATAACCAAATCAAGTACAAACTAAAGAGAGAAGACATGAGACAACCCTGGAGTAACATTTTAATGGTAGGTTCGTTTGTTAACATTACTTTCCAAATGATAATATCTAGTTACCTTTCACTTCCTACTAATTACATGAAAATGCAGCCGTAAAAATTATGCTTTGGAGGCATATTAATGAGCTAAATTTATGTTGTTTCCTTTTGTTCGATTTTAGCTTACCTGCGCTGTTGATTTTCCAAGTACATGTTCATTTTTATTTCCACCTGTCTTTCCTTGTATCTGCTCAATTGATTTCTGTAAAAATCAATGTCCATTTTCATTGGGGGAAGTCCCTGAAGCAAATGAAAAGAATGCATTTTTAAATTATTATAATCTGAATAGCTTACTTGTTCCCTTCAGTTCTGCATCAGAGATTCAAAGAGCAATTTCAAATGTGTAGAAAACTGTTTTAAAGTATTTTTCATGTCAACTGAACTGTGAATTGTAATGATGAAGCTAAACCACTCCCTCATCTGCACTCATGACATCTGATAACCCAGTAGGATTCTTAAACTACAGTTTAAGAATACTCGAAGCGTGTGCTACAAGTTCTATTTTGACTCTTTAAATTTTCCATTGGTTATATTTTTTCTTACTTCGTTGTCTACCCCAACAATCCCCCTCCCCCACATCAATCATGAACTAGCCTTATGATCCCTTGCACTCATCTCTCTGGATAGCACCTACACTCCATTTCCTTCCTTCCCTTGCTGTATGCTTTAGTTCTGTTACCAGTTTGTTAGTCTTAAATATATTTTTGTCCTTTTGCTTTGTTTTACTCTATGCCACAAATAACTGAGACCATTTGGTATTTATCTTTTACTTTCTGTTCCACCCATGATGCCATGAATGACATGGTCTGTCTGTCTGACTGCTGAATAGTATTCCCTTGAGTAGATAAACCATCACTCTTTGGTCCATTCATCTCTTTGGGAGTACTTGGGTTGTATCTGTATTTTGGCAATTGTGCATAATATTATAGTAGACGTAGGAGTACATGCTTCCTTTAAAATAATATTTCTGTATCCTTGGGGTAGATTCCCAGATCTACCCAAATGGTTAGTTCAAATGGTTAGTTCCATTTTTAATAGTTTCAAGGTTCCTTCACACAGCTTTCCATTGTGACTGGAACATTTTCATTCCCACCAGGAGGTGTAAATGTGTTCCTTTTATTCCATATCTTCACTAGCACTTGTTTTTGCCTTCATTTTTTTGTATATATGGACCATTCTTAACAGGTGTGACTTTGTGTCTCACTGTGGTTTTCATTTGCATTCCCTGTTAATTTTTTTTACTTTAAGACTAGGTCTCCCAACTTTATTTTAAGACTAGGTTGCCCAGAGTAGTCCTGATCTGGGTTCAGATCTGAGTAGTCCAGATCTCGGATCGGATCTGGGATCCTGTGGACTCAGGCGATCCCCTGCCTTAGCCTCCCAGGTAGCTGGGCTTACAGGTGCATGCCACCCTGTCCAACTACTTTATTGAGACTAGTTCTTGCTATCTTGCCCAGGGCGGGTCTCGAACCCACAGACTCAAGAGACTCTTAGCCTCAGCCTCCCTTCCTAAGACTGAAGGTATGCGCCACCACGCCCGATGTGTACCCCTGTTTAGAAGAGATGTTAGGCATATGGGATACAGTGAAAAAATAAACAAAAGACTTGGGGAAAAGTCAAAACAAGCTAAGCACCAAACTGAAGAGCACAACTTTGAGCAGGAGGGAAGGGGGGAGGGGATGGAGGGGTGGGGGGGGTAAACCCTGGGGATTACAATGTTGTGAAATTTATATATAAATAAAAAATAATAATTAAAAAAATAAATAATTAATTAAAAAATTTTTAAAAATAAAATGAAAGAAAACTTCAAAAAAAAAAGAAAAGAGATGTTAGGCATTTTTTTCATATAGCTGTCAGTCATTTGTGTTTCCTCTTAGGAGAGGTGTCTTTTAAGCTCTTCAGCCCAGTTTTCACCTGGTTGTTTTATTCATGTTGAATCCTGTGAGTTCTTTATCTCTACATGATATCAGTCGACTATCAGTTGTACGGAGTACAAAAATGTTTCCCCATGTAGTCAATTGTCTCTTTGTTTTGGTTATCATCTCTTTTGCTAGACAGAAGTACAGAGTTTTCAGTTTAATCCAAGCTATACATGGTTTTCTCAAGTTTTTTTGGCTCCTGTAGTTCTGTCCTGAAAGACGTTTCTGTAATTCTGTCCTGAAAGACGCTTCTGTGCTATAATTTTCTTCCTAAGAGCAGTCTTGTTTTGCAGCAACTCATCTTAAAAACAAAATGATTCTTTTTGAGAATCATGCGGAAAAATCAATTTAGTGATCATATTGCTGAAAACTGGTGGATTCTTCAAATGCAATTTCACATGTACCTTCCAGAAATTTCCAAAACAAATTGTGGCATGAGAAGTAGAGGAAACACATGCAATGTATTTATCCAAAATTAAAACTACAAAGAATCAGAAAAATATATCTATGCCATCATCTTTGCCATACAACATTTGCAACTGATTTCATATTCTTTTTTTTCCTATGATCACCTCATAACTTTTCTCCATAACATAGACACCTTTTAATTGAAAGTCTTCTACCATATCCCCCTCTTAACACAAGATTTTCATGCCTCTCAAAATAAGACTTTGAAAATATGTACATCTAATGAATCTTGAATTAAAGATTTTAATGTCAAAATCCATTTCCTCAGCTATAACTCATGTATCTCATTGATAATTTTCACAAAATAAGGATACATAATAAATAACAAGAAAAAAGATGCTGAAATATCAGCGATAGAAAGTTGGAAAGAACTACATTTTTTCCGATGTAACGATGACTTGGTAAGACCAGGTGAGTGGATCTGGTGGTTCCTAACATGTCTACCAATTCGTTGACATTTCTCCCATGAAGTTTCTAAATCAACTATGGTGTCACTGCTCTGCGATCTCTAAACTAGGTTAGAAAATGTGAAGTTGCTTCCATTAGCGAGCTCTCTTTAAATATTCAAAAGGGTGGGTTTATGACCAAAGAGAAGGGAAATAATGAATAAAGGGCACTTGCAAGAACACAACTGGGCAGAAAGAGCTGCCCCACAAAGAGAGAGGTTTTTTAAAAGAAGGTGCATGGTCAGTCCCAGGTGGGCAGGAAAGCTGCTGCTAATAGTCTCTCTGAGGAAGTTCACCCTTCCAACCTAACCACCATTTTGTGCAAATAAGCAATCTGATTTTCAGAACTGGGCAGGACATCTGAAGATAATATCGATGATCAACAGGTTCATGAAAGGGGGATCAACAACATTAATCATCAGGGAAATGAAAACTAAAACACAGAGAGATCAGAAGGACAAGAAATAACACTTGTTGGTGAGGATGTGGAGAAGAGGGGGGCCCTTCGTGCTAGGAACGTAAATTGGCACAGCTGCTGTGGGAGAGAATATGGAGGGACCTCAGAAATTGAAAATAGAGCTACCATATGATTCTGTGATTCTTTCGTCAGACACATCATGGTCAGGCCATCTACTGCTGCCAGAAGTCAATACACAGGCATAAGAATCAATCTATATGGTATACTTTTCTGTCAGGAAGCCAGGTTTCAAAGAAAACAGATAATTAAGCATTTGGTATTGTGTGCAGCTGTGTGTGTCCTGAAAGATGCCTGCACTGAGGATGGAGAACTTCCTTTTCACCCTAGCCTCTATCAGTTTTAATTTCAGGGATTTATCTGAGGGAAAGAAAAACACTAATCTGAAAAAAAATGAATGCACCCTCTTGAACATTATCTCATTATTTCCAATAGCCAAGACATGGAAGTATCCTGTGCCTAGTAATGAATTATGTGGTGTTTATGCACAAGGGAATGTTTTTCAGTCACAAAGCGGGAAAAAAATGGAGTCTTGTCATTTGCAAAAACAGGAATGGATCTTGAGGCTATTCTGCTAAGGAAAATAAGTCAGACACAGAAAGGTAAAGACTACATCATCCTATTTATTGTAGAATCTTAAAACCAAGAGCCCAACTCATACATAGAGAACACTGGCAGTTGTCAGATTCAGGGGGTATGTGGAAGGTAAATGGCTGGTGATCATCAAAAGGGACTAAGCCCTTC
Source organism: Uropsilus gracilis (assembly GCA_004024945.1). NCBI lineage: Eukaryota > Metazoa > Chordata > Mammalia > Eulipotyphla > Talpidae > Uropsilus > Uropsilus gracilis. Next base: position 4,677 of record PVHY01020971.1, read on the forward strand.
TTACTAAGTAAATAAGGGGTGGGGTGCACAAAGTATAGCTTGCTAAAATGTGTCACTCTATTGGTAAAGAATGTCAACAAGAAGCATTGGGAGGGAAGCTTTAGCAATGCATAGTCAAAGAAATTCTATTGGGTCACTATAATGTGTATAATATTGTATGCAAATTAGATCTCACTCAAAAAAGTGGAGTATTCCAGTAAAACCAAACAAACAAAAACCTAAAATATCATCAAGTACCTTTGAACCAGCAGCTATGTGCAGATCTTTCTCTACCTAGAAAAGACTAAGAATGAACAGCACAGCAGTGTCCAAGAGACACCTGATGGAAACCTGGAGGGCTTGGAAGAGGCCAGCAGCAAGGGCTTCTGAACAAGTGAAAATAACACTGAAATCTGAAGATCAAATCAAAGAGAGAAAGACTATGAAATAAAAAGGAAGCAGGTCTACCAGGTCAAATAACTGTTTTCCATTTTCAGTCCCGGACTATTCCAATTTCAAATAATGTTAAAACAACGACAAGCCCAAGACACTACCAAGACAACAGGATCCAAAAAATTTCAAGCTGCAAAAGCCCATCGTGAAGATATGGGAAGCCTCCCGGATGAAGGAATGCATGCAGACGGGGGAGCCCTGCTCTGCTTCATCAAGTACGTGAGTGCTCACAGTACATCAGTAAACTTGTTTTCTAAGTCACACATCAGACTCTTCCGAGGCTGGATCATTCACTCGTGGAAAAGTTGATCAATACAAGTTGACAGGGGAAAAAACACTTCTGAAATCATAATGCCAAGAGCACTGCTGAAAGATATAAGGGCCTGACTAGTCATTTCTATTTTTACCCCAGCATGTCATTTTTGTTTTTCATCCCCAAAAGACAAAAGACAGTCCATTTTCAGAAAATAAATGCTTGCTAGTATTCTTTGCTTTGGAAGAGAACAATTTACACCATTAAAAGCAATTCAATCTCAAGCTCTCACTTAAAGGTTTAGATTACAAAAAAATTCAGAATTATACATCAAACTTATTCAAATTTATGGGAGTTAAAAAAAAGTTAAGAATTTACATCAGGACCTCAAGAGATAAACATATATCAGTGGTCACAGCTGCCTTATCTACAAGAACCACACACTGCCAGAGCCAGTGGTATCAATAGGAATGCAAAACCTATTTCTGTATTTTGAGACATTCCACACAGTTCAAAACATCCTTAAAGTACTGCCTAAGAAATGGAGCCTCAAACACTACCGCTGGAGAAACAGAAATCCTCTTCAGTGCCTGACAATGAGGAGGCTGACTTACTGCACTTGTGCTCGGCAGATTTTCCTGATACTCAAATTTGGCCACTTGTTGCTGGAATGCACATTCTATATAGGTATTTTCTCTTTTAATCCTAAAAGAAATAAATATATTTTTCTCACACAGATATTAAAGAAAATCACATCATTTCTCAACAAACACTTGAAGGTATAATTAGCATAAATTCTTAAAAGTTCACACAGCCATTTTACTAGCTGCATGGTCAGAGAATGTGCACCATCTAGACTCAACAGGCCAAACTCATGCCCTCAGGAAGCATACAAGGCCACGTGGATGTTTTACTAGCTTGAGACTGATATCAACAACATCAGGACAGAAAACTGCCCTTAACTGCTTATCAACCTTATAAAGACTCATGTTATTTTCTGTATGGCTTTACATCGTACTTTTGTAGGCAGTCTTGTATCTCAGTCCATCTGCCTTCCTCTGCATGGTGATCCTGTGCTTTATGGAACTGAAACAAAGAGAAAAAAGTTTTATCACTAATCACCTAGTATAAATCCACCTCATGTTTTTGCCAGTGGAACACAGCTGAGTCTCTCACCTGCGGATTATCTTGGCTACTTCCCCCTGACTGCCCCCCTGACCAGAGCTGAGTTGTCAGAGAGAGCTGATGACCCACAAACACCAAAGCACTCATTCTCTGGCCTTGCACAGCCAGATTAGCCCGATTACCGACCTCTATTCTGGCACTAACAGGGTGTTCACGTAGGACATTATATTTTACCACAAAAAAAGGTGCACTCAGTAGCTGGTGTGGTGGAGAAAAATAGGACACTGTAGTTCCTAAATATGTATACTTTTGTGTCCAGACACAGGGACACTGATGTTAAACACCCACAAACATAAATGATCAGGATGTTCCAGTGAGTACAGAGTGACCAAGCTGCTTCATGGAAAAGACTGAGAGGCAGTATCTGCACGGAAGACAGAGGCCTGGGCTGAGTCAGCTCCCCGCAGCTACTGGAGAGTGCGACACAAGTGTCTCCATCTCCATCTCACCCTGTGTAAAATGGATATAACAGCATCCACCTCACCAGTTGGGAAGATTTAATCAACTTAGATGTACGGAACTGAGAGGAGCAACTGGTACATACTATGGTCGACTCCTGTGTCTTTAGCATCATTAGTGTTGATTTGGTTCACGGCCTAATACTATCTGATTCCTTAGGCAGGTGGCAGGCCCAAGGAAGTGGGCTCCTGAAGAAATTATACTGAAATCATTCTTTACACATCGGCAAGTAGCAGCAGATGAGGGAGGATGATGCCCTGAATACATTCTTGGTACTGGAGAAGCTTCCACCACAGGCCAACAACACTGCTTCCACTTACAATCATTTACAACTTACTTCTCTTGTCAACTCAGCTGGCAGCACATGGACTGTGTAGTAAAGGACTTCCAGGAGAACAAGGGCTAAATTGTGTCACTGACATGGAAATACTGGATTCTTTTGCTAAATCAAAGTTCCCACATCAGCTCACTCCCAGTTTTTCACTGACTGCTTTAGTAAAGGCTCTGAAGAACAGATTAAGGTTAAATGACAGGGTGTTCCAGAAGAGTACTGCCTAAAGATGTAAGGCCCTGACTAGTCATTTCTGTTTTTACCCCAGCATGTCATTTTGTTTTTATTTTTATTTTTTATTATTTTTAAATCAACTATTTTATTGAAGGAGATAAAAATTGCTTAAATGTTGTCTGATTGTAGGCAATGGAAAGACACATGTTAGAAGTCAGATTTGTTACTGGTTGAGGAGTACTAAGTATTCAGAACCCAGGCTTTTTAAAGTACTTCTCCAGGACTTGATTTCACATGGGTCACTTTCCATTCAGAGGGTTCTGGAAACAGGTTTATTTCAGCTATCATGTAAGAGTCTAAATTTAGTTCTCCGCTCAGCCAAGGCATCCAATAAAATATAATCTTATTTTTCAGATTCTTCTGGAGGATTAAAAAGTCTCTTTCGCATTGCATTGCCATGCTCCATGCTCTTGTTCCTCTTTTCCATGTACTCTTTCTTCAAGCATTTTCTCATTTCCCGGTCAAAATCATTGCAATGACCAAAAAATTTCAGAACGCTGTGATTTTTGTGACATTCCTTAAGCAAGTTAATCAAGACGTTGCAGTCTTCAGTGTGCAAGTGTGGTGATAAGTCAGGATGCATCTTTAGAAGGTGATGGAGAGCAAACCCGACTAGCGGCCACTCCGGAAGATCTCAGGCAGCGCTGACTGACAAGGACCCCACACTCCCAGGCATCGGTCTGGTGTTGGTCTGGGCGCCAGCCGGGCAGCTCCCGGGGACTAAGGCTCGGCGCCGTCCAGAACTCTCATTTTGTTTTTAATCCCCAAAAAATAAAAGACAGTCTATTTTCAGAAAATAAATGCTTTCTATTATTCATTTTTGAGAATGAGAACAATTACAATATTAAAAGTAATTTAATGCCAGATGAAAAAGACATTTTTCTTGAAGACATTATGTCTTTCTTCAAGACATTATCAGAAGTAAACACTGTGAAATTATTCAAATACTATCAGTAAGTATAAAACTAAAATGGGATCTCATCATTGAAAAGATCTGTAGCTTCTGAAATGTAAAATGTAAATCACATTTGCACACAACCCAAACTAAGAAACTTCCGATGCACTGTTACCTTTTCCCCCAAAATTTCTATTCCTAAGTATTAACTCTCAGGGCCTTTATTTCTGGTGAGGATTATATTTCAGAGGATGGAAGTAGCTAATAAAGACTGCACTTATATCTATACTTTCCCATTTATCATAATATCCAAATATGATAGTTATGTAATATGAAAATAATCTATACATTTCAATTGAAAGAATTTTTAATTAGAAGTGTTCTCTTCTAATTAATTTGCAAACTATGTCCAGAAACAGCTAAGGTTCCACTGGGGACACTACAGAATTGATGGGTAAGGAAGTGAAAGCTCCCTTCTCCAAGCCGCCAGTTAGCCAGACAGTTCTGCTTGTCTGTTTTATATGCTACAGAGGTGTTCAGTCTTACACAGGGGACAGTGTAGGCTCAGAGAGATTGTGCTTACCTGTGATCATAAAGTCGGTGAGTTGACAGGCAAGGAATAGGGTTTAGGTTTCTTTCTGGATCCAGAGTTCTATGCTCGCTACATCCTCATAGCCAGGACAAATATGCAGATTTTTTACTATAACTCAAGATAAATGAGATTGCAGTCTACAAAGTTGGTGGGCTGCCCATAATCCTGCAAGCCCAGGCAAGAAAGAAATGAGTGCTCATAGGTACTGGGGAGCTGGCTGCAAGTGAGTCCTGGGTGACTGCCATCTGCTCGAGAAAGTTCCACAGCCAGAGATTTCTCTCCAGAAATGTGCTCCTGGGGTTTCTGGTCAAGGAACCCTGTGGAACCCTAGAGAGAAGAGCCAGTTGTTTCCCTCAGGCTCCCAATATGTCCTGGAAGAAAAATTTCTCAGGCTTCCCTACCCTTTCTGACAGGTTCTGTTTCATTTCCTTCTGGAAAGTCTGATCCTCGAAGAAATGGTTAAATTTTTAGAGCAATACTGTTTATCAAGGATATACCAGGAAGACACTGGTTACAATTATGGAAATGAAAACTAAAATAAAATATCTCCCTCCAAATAAAAGTCTAGGACCAGAAAGTCAATTTTATCAAACCCTTAAAGAACTGCTTCTACCCATTTAATTTGAATCATTCCATATAAAGACAGGAAGAAGGAATACTCTTAACACATTCTATGCAGCACCTATACCCTAATCCCCAAAGCAGACTAGGCAAAACCAAAAAGGAAAACTACAGACCAATCTCTCTAACGAATAATGATGCAAAAACTCTTAACAAAGTATGAGTAAATCAATATGGAGAGCATTGTTACAAAGATCATACACCACAACCAAATGGGATTTATTCCAGGTATATAAAGGAAGTTTAGTATGCACAAATACATCAATAATACATTATCAAAAGAAAGGATCAAAATTTATATTATCAGTGATGCTGAAAAAGCAAATGATGAGAAATATGACCAACTGATGACAAAAATTCTTCAGATTTGAAGAGAGGAACCTACCGCAATATAATAAATGTTGTATGTCACAAACCCTTAAAAACTGAGGGCTTGCTCTTTAAAAGCAGCAACAAGACAAGAAGGCTCAGTGACATCACTTCTGCTTAATCTAGTATGATAGGTTTTAGTTCAAGCAAAAACAAGAAAAAAAACTCTAGACTGAAAATAAGTAAGGCAATCTGTATTTGCAGATAAAAGGCCATTATAAATGGGAAACCCTGAAGAGTTCACCTAAAAGATGTTCATTATTAAAAACAATAAAATGTTGTGGTTTCAGGTCTGATATCTAAGTTTGAAATTATTTGAAATATATATATAAATACATTATTTTTTTAAAAAACAACAATAAAATGACAAATTACAGGAGTAGCATAAGAATCTCCTGTATTTTTATAGACAACAATAACTGAGAACAAAAGGAAATTCAGAAAACCATTCCAATTACAATGGCATCAATGAGAGTTAAAGACCTAGGACTTACAATTGCAAAATTTCTACTTAATTAGTATACATAATTGACCAACTTAGTATGTATAAGTCAAGGAACAATTCTGAATGACTCAAAGTTACAAATGAGTACTGTATCAGAAATTTAAACTCAAAAGGTAAAAAGGCAAATGTAACTAACCTGCTGACAGAAAGTGTCTATGCTGCCATTTGAAGGTCCTTGGTTGGAGGTAGGACAAGTTGCCAAGTTCTGTTTCGCAGTGGCATATCTATAGGGCACAAAATGACTGTTAGGATCTGCAAGGTAAGGTAGTCCCAACATGGCATCGCAGCACAAGTGCTAAGGAAACATGTTATGCATTTCCTCTACATGGTGTTTGCTCCTGACCTGAGTCAGCCTCTCATTCATCCTGTGAAGAGTGCAAAACCCAAATGTTTAATATTCTATTTTTTCCTAAGTGACTTGCAACACACACACACACACACACACACACACACCCATATACACATCCATAACATTAAAGAGAATTTCCCATTAGAGAGTTTTAACACTGAGAATGTGTTGGAGCATCCCCACTGTTTACAATTACAGATTTAACGCACTGTCGTAAAGAAGTACCTGTTACTGGGAGCGGTCCTATAACAATAATTCAAAGCAGGGAGGGCTGTCAAGAACCAGGTATCACCACAGGTAACACTTGCTGACTTCTGGAGAGGCTCTTCCAACAGGGTTCTGGAGGCGCCCATGCAAGTATCTCATAATCCAGTTTAGATGTCAAAGGAATAAACTAACCCTTAAGGACATTTTCAGGAGTCTGCCTTTAAACACCCCTGCACATTTCACTAATCGCCTCTGAGACACCAAGTTTGTTTTATATATGTGTGTGTGTGTGTGTGTGTGTGTGTGTATTTGTGGGAAGAAAACAAGTTACAGATATGTATACATGTTATAATACCATAATTACAAAATTATAAACCATGCAACATAATATATTATTTACTCATATGTGTGACCTAAAAGTTTCAAATACCACAGGAATGTTAAACATCAAATCCAGTGTACTCATTATTATTTCTGGGAATGCATAATGGGAAAAAGGGTAGAAGAGATGTCCACAGAGAATGTCAACTATCTCTTTAATGACTGTTCTTTTTTTAACTTTTAAAAAAATTTTGTATATGTGCATATATATATATATTTATACATATTACATTATTGTGTACCCTGGGGTTTTCCCATTTCCCTAACACCTGTAAAGCATCCTACTCTATTGTGCCCTCTGCCTCCCCCACCTCTTCCGCCTCCTCCTCTCGCTCCATCATTAACCCCGTTGTTTCTAATTTTTCTTATTTGTTTGTTTGTTTTTTCCCTATATCCTTCATATAAGTGAGACCATCATGTATTTCTCTTTTTCTTTTTGGTTTATTTCTGCTAATATGAGTCCTTTTAGCTCCAACCATGTTGCTGCAAATGACATATGTTTGTCCTCCTTGATTGATGTAGTATTCCATCGTGTACAATTACCACATATTTTTCAGACATTCATCGGTTTGGGGGCATTTGTGTTGTTTCCATATCTTAGCAATTGTAAAAAGAGCTGCAATAAACATGTGCATACAGGTGTCCTTTTTAATTAGTGTTTTCATGTCCTCTTGGTAGATCCCAGTAGTGGGATTGCTGGGTTGAATGGTAATTCCACTTTCAATTGTTTGAGGGTCCTCCACACAGTCTTCCATAGTGGCTGGAAGAGTATGCACTCCCACCAGCAGTGTAGGAGAGTTCTTTTTCTCCACATCCATGCCAATATCTGTTGTCTGTTTTGTTTTTTTTTTTTAATATGGGCCATTCGTACTGGTGTAAGATGGTATCTCAGCGTGGTTTTAATTTGCATTTCTCTGATTATTAGTGATGTGGAGCATTCTTTCATGTGCCTATTGGCCATCTGTATTTCCTCTTTGATGAAGTGTCTTTTTAATTCTCCCCATTTTTTGATGGGCTTTTTTGCTTTGTTTTTGTTAAGTTTTATGAGCTCTTTGTGGATCTTTGTTATCAGACCCTTATCACTTGTCTGGAGGGCAAAAATTTTATCCCAGCCTGTTCAGTTTCTTTTTGTTTTGTTTATTGTCTCTTTTGCTGTACAGAAACTTTTTAGTTTGATGTAGTCCCAGCTATTTATGGACCATGACTTGCAAAAAATATAAACCAAGATAACACCTTCACACCCTGTACAAAAACCAACTCAAAATGGATAAAAGACTTGGATATGAGACTTGAAACCATAAACTACATAGAGGAAAACCTGGGCAAAACCCTTCATGAATTTCACTTCAGAAATCCGTTTCTGAAAACAACAACAGCTGGCAACAAAATGACAAACCAAGTTTTTAGCATTGAGTAATAACTGAGATCAAGGACCTAGGGGGAACAAGAGAGCCACCTAGTGGTGATCAAAGGAACTAAACAGCTCCAGAGGTATCAGGCTCCTAACACTTTCCAAGGAGTTGGTATTGAGTTCAACCCTTTCCATCTTCCACACAGGCTTCCATGTAGACCACAGTATTATTTGTAGCCACTTTGTGAATTATAGCACCCATCAACTCCAAGAGGTTATCTCCCCATTTCACATCAGTGCCTTTCTAGAGAGTAGAAAAATTTTAAACCATGATTATTTTCTTCCTAAGAGTAGTCTTGTTTTGCAGCAATTCATCTTAAAAACAAAGTGATTCTTCAGTGACAATCATGCTGAAAGATCAATTTCATGATTAATTTGTTGAAAACTGGTGGAATCTTCAAATGCAAACTTCACATGCAACTTTGAGAAATTTCCAAAACAAATTGTGGTATGGGAAGTAGGGGAAACACATGGAATGTATTTATCCAAAATCTATTTTGCTGTTAAATTACATATTAAAGTTCAACAAACTAACCTGTAAAGGTAGACACTGATTATTTCCACATCTTCTTCTATATCCTGTAGTGTTTGTATAATCCCTCGCATATCCTCTTCAACTTGACAGCGTTCTACCATATCCATTTCCATAGGCCATTTGTGGTCTACTACTACCTGTTTCAACCTCTTTTTCTTCTTCTCTGGTCTTTCGCTTTTATTTTGCTTCATTTTCACAGGTGACTCCTGTTGATGAAATTGATTTTCTGCATCTAGAGTTGACATGCTGAAGATGCTGATTCTGGATCATCCATCTGCAGAAGCACAATGATATGAGTAGTCTAACTCAAAACCAAACTCAAATTATACAATAAATTTGGTAGCAATAAAATATTGTCTAGACTCTTAGTCAAGCCTTAGAATGTAGGATCTTGAATTACTCAGAAAATCCAGAAGAAAATTAAAAGTATTAAGAGTCAGAAAAATATATTTATGCCATCTTCTTTGCCACACAGTATTTTCAATTTATTTCATACATTTTTTAATCATTCACACCTTTTCTCCTAACATAGACACCTTTTAATAAGGTTTCCTATCATATCCCCCTCTTAAGGCTTCATAAAATTTTCATGCCTCTCAAAATAAGACTTGGAAACATGAATATCTACTGAATCTTGAATTAAAGGTTTCAATGTCAAAGTCCTCTTTCTCAGCTACAACTGATTTATCCCATTGCTATTCTCCACAAAAAAAGGACACATAATAGCTAGCACAAAAAAAATGCTGAAATATCAGTGATAAGAGAGTTGGAAAGAACTACATTTTTTTCAGATGTAACGATGACTTGATAAGACCAAGTGCATGGATGAGGTTCCTAACATGTTTCTAACATGTCTACCAATTCATTAACATTTCTCCCATGAAGTTTCTAAATCAACTATGGTGTCACTGATCTGTGACCTATAAATTAGGTTAGAAAATGTGAAGTAGCTTCCACTAGCTCTCTCTCTATTATTTAAAAGGGTGGGTTTATGATCAAAGAGAAGGGAAAGAATGAATGGGCACTTGCAAGAACACAACTGGGAAGGAAGAGCTAAGCCCAAAATAGACAGGTTTGTTGAAATAAGGTAAATGGTCAGTCCCAGGTGGGCAGGAAAGCTGTTGCTAATAGTCCCTCTCTCCAAGGAAACTCATCCTTCCAACCCAGCCACCATATTGTGCCAAAAAGCAATCTGATTTTAAAAACTGGACAGGACATCTGAACTGGTATTTTTCCAAAGAAGATATACCGATGACCAACAGGTTCATGAAAGGGGGATCAACAACATTAATCATCAGGGAAATACAAATTAGAACACAGGAAGAGATCAGAGGACTAGAAATAACAGGTGAGGATGTGGAGAAGAGAGGGGCCCTTTGTGCTGGGAATGTAAACTGGCACTGCTGCTATGGGAGTGAATATGGAAAGTCCTCAGAAATTGAAAATAGAGCTACCCTATGATTCTGTGATTCTGTCGTCAGACACATCATGGTCAGGCCATCTATTTTTACCAGAAGTCAATACACAGACACAAACCAATCTATGTGGTATACTTTTCTGTCAGGAAGCCAGGTTTCAAAGAAAACAGATGATTAAGCATTAGGTATTTGTGTGCAGCTGTGTGTGTCCTGGCAGATGCCTGCACTGGGGATGAAGACCTTCCTTTTCACCCTGGTCTCTATCAGTTTTAATTTCAGGGATTTATCTGAATCTGAAAAAAATGAATGCACCCTCTTGAACATTATCTCATTATTTCCAATAGCCAAGACATGGAAGTATCTTGTGCCTAATAATGAATTGTGTGATGTGTATGCACAAGGGAATGTTTTTCAGTAACAAAGGGGGAAAAATGAAGTCTTGTCATTTGCAATAACAAGGATGGACCTTCAATAAAGTTGTGACCAAACCACACCACACAACACAAATATTTAATTACAGAGCAGTAGAAGTACAGAAACTTTCTTATATTCTTTTAATTATGACTAAAAAAAACAAGTATATGTAACATTTACATGTATCAGCTCTCATGAATAGGTCTTACATGTCCTATTAAGTTGGGGCAGGGAGTGTCAGAGTGATGTGTATAGAGTACACATCAAACATAGCCTAAATTTGTAGGAATGTGTTTCCCTACAAATAGATGAAGGTGTGAAGAGCTCACATTTAAAAGATAAATTAAGGAAAAAGAGAAGGGAGAGTAACTTCACCTTATGCTTAGTCCAAAGCTTCTACATACTGCTTATGAGAGAACCACTTCAAACATATGGACACACAACTGAAAGCGAAGGGACAGAAAAAGTTATTGATGCAAATGGAAACCAACAGAAGATTATTCTAAAGTTTTGGGAGTATATTGGCATCAAAGGGGGTTCTCTGCTTTGCTTCCAGGAGAATTAAAGTTTCCAGAGGGGGCAACAGACTCAGAGGATCCCATGACGTAGGACAAAACCAGAGCACCTCCTGGAAATCAGGGACCAGTGCTGACCACGAACAACAGAAGGAACACTGAGGAAATCCAACTCCACCACCAACGGTGGCAGCTTGGTGAGAGGTATAAAGATGGAGGCCCTGAAAGGAGGATGAGGTGAAGTCATGAAGGTAGAAGCTCGGAAATGTGATTAGTGCCCTTAAAAGTTACAAGATAGCTAGCTCCTTTCTGTGTGCTCTACTAGTTGAGAGGATACAACCATGAGAACACATCTCGGCAGGTCTGCTAAGCATCTTGAATTTGGACTTCCCATCCTGCAGCACTCTGAGAGACAGTCTGTTGTTTATAGTCTCTCAGGTTTGTGCTGAAGAAGCCCAGGCTAAGACAGACTTCAAGAAGCACTCATTTATATGGTCTCTATCTGTCAACATTTACCACAGAAAACATTTGCCATATACAATAAAAACAAAATTTTAAATATTTTATAATTCATCTAAAATAATAACATTAAATGTTAAATATTTTCATAGAAATAATGTCTTAGAATCAAAACTGGGTGAAAAATGTGTTTTATAATTTATGCAAATCTCAACATCTGCTTAAAAGTAATAGAAGGATTCTCATAACTGTTTCTGCACTCAAAATATTGCAATAGATTGTCTGGGGTAAAACACTTGATTACAATCTGTCCTATACATATATGTATTAAGAAGAAGCTCTTTGTCATAGAGCTGAGGATTTATTAATGTTTGTAAGAACTCAACTTAATTGTGCTTTCTAAGAAGTTAGTTATAACACAATATAAAATCATATTAAAAAGTTTGGTACTCTGCTACCTAAAATCCTTTGGTCGACCTGGCACATTGAATAAACTATTTTAACACAAATGATCTTAATGGTACTATAGTGATTAACTGAAAATATTGGTTTCAGGATTATTCAGCAGTACCAATGTGCAACTGAATGATTGTAATTGATATATTCTGCAATTGAATGACTACCCAATATTTCAAAATTTATTATCACCACCAACCTCTTCAGAAAACTCACATATTGGGAAGTCATCGAGTTTGCAGTAGCAGACACTACTTTTCTAAATTTCTAATTTCAGCTTTAAAGCTTTACTTTTATAATGGCAACAACTGTCAGTTTTCTTTACAGGTACAAGCTTCCTTCAGTCTTTTTTTTTTTTTAATCACTTCTACTTGAAACTTCTCTCTCAATTAACTATCTCTTTGGGGATGACCAGAAAAAAGTTATTATAATTCACTGCTCGATGTCTAAATAGTTTCTATTGGCTCTATGATGTAGTTTTTAAAAACATGACTTGCTGAAATATCTCTTGCTTGTGGCATATACAATCTACAATTTCAAGTGTACACTCATTTTTGTAAAGTATCCAAATCTAAATCATTATAACTTGCCTGCTACATAAGTAAAACGGAAATATACAATGGCTGCATGTTATAAAACGAAAACTAATGATGATTTCATGGGTGTCAAGTGTCAATAAACTGCTCAGTTATAATAATTTCATGGCAGTATATTGTTTCAAGTGTCATCCAATTATTCACTTTATAAAGTGCAGTTTGTACTTTAGTTAGGCATCAATAAGGCTGTGATCTACACACTTAGACACACCGTACAACTTAAATGTTTAACAGTAGAACAGTAAAATTATCGAACGTTTCTTGTATTCTTTTAACATGACTAAAAAAAACAAGTATATGTAACATTTAGATTTATCAAGGTCTTAGGAATCTTAAGTTGGGGCAGGGAATGTCAGAGTGATGTATATAGAGTACTAAAAAAGATAGCCTAAATTTATAGGAATGTGTTTCGCTACAAATAGAAGGATTCACACTTAATAGACAAATTAAGGAAAAAGAGATGGGAAGAGTAATTTTACCTTCTATTCAGCCAAAAGCCGTAAAGGGCTTGAGGTTTTTTTGGTTGGGTGGGTGGGTGGGTGTGGATGTGTGGGTGGGTGGGTGTGTGGATGTGCGTCTGTGTCTGTGTCTGGTCCCAAAAGGTAAAATTATTTTTGGAAGTGTATTAAAACATAAAAGACTCGACAAGAATAAATTTCTTCAGAACAGTACTCTCATGCTGTGACTTTGTAACTCTACAAAGAAAAGCCCCAATAAAGGTCCCAATACTCATGATGAAACTGAGTGCCAACCCAGGCGTACCCTCTGTGTAAACCACATTGCCCAGGTCAGCTGTACCACGCACCCACAGGCCAACTTACAGTCAAACGCCATTAAGAGGCGGGAAGACGCCCCAAGCCGGACATGAGGTGACTCGCCACTAACGGCTGGCGCCGGCTCCTCTGAAACATAACCGTAATGAACCGTAATGGTTCAAGAGATAAAAGAGGATGGGATGGATACCACGGAAAGAAATACTTTATAGAGCAGCCTGACCATAGATAATTAAAGCTGGAACTTACCCAGAGGCACCAGAGCAGCTTCGCCTTCTTTCCAGAGCCTTGAAGAAAACCCCAAGACGGAAGATGGCCGCGGCCACACGGTCTGGTCTCCCGCTTTGTACGGTTGGGCGCATGCGCAGAGTGGAGCCTGAGCCTGAAGCTAACTGCTTTGCATGGTTCTGCGGGGGCTTTGGAATTGTGTCCAATCTGAGCTCCAAGCTACAGGTGGGTAACTACTCTCTGGTGCCGCCGGATCAAAGCCCGGTGCAGGCTGGGAACGAACGAGGATTTAGGTTAAGGGGAGTATGGCTCTGGGGATTTACGGTAAGAGGACCATGGTTCTGGGTGTTTGTGCCACCTCCAGTGGTGTCAAGGATGTAGCTTGCCTTGTGGTGCCGCTAAAGTGTGGTCATCTCACTTCTCTGCTTGAGTTAGAATTGCAGACAGTGCTCTTCTAACACATCTTGTGACTACCTAAGGGAGAAAGAAACCCAGGAGTCCCACTGAAATTACAGATTAATAAACATAATGGCCATGTGTTAAGCCAATACCTGACTGTGTGGGTGATATTTGTTGTCCTATTTTAGAGCAAACGCAAACGCACAGGCAAGAAACTTTCAAGCATAGGTGCTTTATTTCATTCAGATTACAAACTCGCTGTAAGGGCCCTTTCATTATTTTGCAATCTTAGGATTCAGAAATAAGATAGTGATAAAGATGCTTGCAGAATGTTGATTTGAAATGAAAAGCAAAGTCAGACTTGTTCTAAAAAAATCAGGTTGAGCTAAATGACTTGAAAGTGAGATTTCGTTTTGACAGTTACATACAGGCATTGATGTCTCCAAATCATTGACTCCTACACATTAAAAAATGAAGAGGTTATTAAACAATTCTTTGCTACCACTGTCTTTTTTAAAGGTTCATCTATAGGTACACTTAGAAGTACATGAATGCACTTTATGTATGTTACACTCGAGTGAAAAAAGAAGAAAAAAAGCAAGTGGAAGGATGTTAAAATTGAGAATTATTTTCTGAGTTTATCTGTTAAGTGAGGAGATTCTAAGGAAAAAGAATGACATAATTTAGTAATTTCTGATAAAACTTTTTTGATTAAGCTTCCCACAAGTTCAGGCAGTAGACCATTCTAATGGCAGGCAGAAAATACTTTTTCAAGTCAAGTAGTCTAATTTTAGCACTAAAAAAAAAGGAAGATTAAAACATCAAGTCATCAATTTATCACTCACTCACTCATTAGAGATAAAAGAGCATTCGGAGTTCCCACATCACCAATATCCTAAAGTCAGGTCCATTATTTCTCTTTCTGCCACCCTCTCCCTAGAAAGTTAGCTCCAAATAATATTTGCTGACTTGTTCTTTCTCTGTTTTGACTCGGATTTCTGCCTTTCCGGTTTCTTAAATGCCAGTAGGAGGCAGCACAAATTCACTCCAGATGCCAGGACTTGATGGTCACCTCACTTTCTGAGGAAAGGTATCTTTTCTACTTAAGATGTAATTAAACCTTTTTTTTTTTTCCAATAATGTCCAGTGTTAACAAGGACATGTGAGAGCATACACTGTCATGCACTTGTGGGACAAGTATTGATTGGGAACGCTTGAAAACTATGGCTGAAGCCTTAAAATTGCTTTCGTTGTTTGCCTGGCATTCTCCTTTTCCAAAATACTTCTTCCACCCTACAGTAACTCGTCTTAAGGAAATTATTGAGGTCGTAAGCAAAGATTTAGTCACAAGCTCATTCAGTACAGCTTTGGTCACAATAGCACAAACTAGATAGAATATAAGGTCCAACAATAAGAAATGCAAGTCATGATGAATTAGTATGTGGCCATTAAGAATGATACTTTTAAAAGTGAAAGTTTGTTTTTCAACTAAAAATTTTAATTCCAACTTAATCCATAGGCACCTGAATGCCAACTGGCCAACTCAAGTATGCATTTGAGAGGAAGAGATCCCTCCTCTCAAATGCATATCCTTATAATTATAAAGCAGGGCCAAATCCTGAATTGAATTCAGATGTGTGCTGGTAGAGCACTATCGGGGAGAACTCCTTGAAATGGGTGGGAGACATGTGGGAAAACAGCCAATATCAAGTGATATGAATCTTATCTAAGGCAATTTCAGTTTAATTACTCAGTAGAAATATTACTCCCTGAAATGAGTTAGTTCTTAATGGTGAGAAATCTGTTAAAAGTTAGGCAAAGAGAAGTAGGAGTTCTGATTGGAAGATGGAAAAAAAAAATGTGTGGGGTGGGGAAGTGTGGGGAAGTGTATGAAGTCGGGACTCATTAGTGACTGTAGTGCAAACACCCTGTTTGTGATGCCAACTGTAGTGCAAGCATCCCAAATCTGAGTAGGTTCTTTACTGGATCTAGCACTTCAAAGACATACCAGGCAGGGCAGGCCAGGGCCAGTGGGTGCTGGGAGGCAGGTGAACTCCCCAACCCCCCATGTATCTTCACACTCCTTCTCCAGGCCACCTTCTCTCGCACGCTCTCTCTGGAGTTTTCTTCACATTCTCTCCTTGCCATACTTTCTCCTCGTGCTGGCTTGATTTCCTCTAGGTTGACAGTGCACTCTTATCCTTGTTTCCCAGGCCCAACTGTGCCCACTCACACATGCATATATCTACTGGGCCAGGCATACACAATCAGGGAGAGGCACAATACCGCAAGTGCCAGTCATAGAGGCTAATGGTGTTTAAAAACCTAACCAACTCATTTCCCCAGAAGGGCAGAGCCTGAGTATGGACATACTTCTGAGCTGCTCTCCTGCAAGGGAACCGATGACTAAATGCTTCAAGCTTTTATGAGAAGTCTAGTCCCATAGGACGGTTTTGGGAAGAGCTTGGTGTATATGGCAGGGAAGTACCATCTCCAAGACAAGATGCAGCCCCTCTATTCTGACCTTCCTTTCAACAGAAATTGTGGGCAGCCATCCCAGACCCTCACCTCCTAGCTGGATCAGAAGTTCTTCTGTGTCCTGAAAGCACCCTAAACATGCTCTTAGTGTAGCACCTACATTATTTTAAGGCCATACTATTTAATTTGCTCTGTCCTGCAGACAGTGAACTTCTCAAGAACTAAGATTTGTTGTTGATGTCATGTGGTTTCCAGCTTTCAAGGATGTCTTACCAGTCTCTAAGGCAGGTGTATTTTCCCATCTCTGGTAGGTGTGTTTTGTTTTCAGCTGTTCCATAGGCTGTAGTGTTTCTTCTCAGATTAGGTCATTCAAAGGTTAACACCATGTCTGGACTCTGCTATGAGAATTTGGAGTGAGTCAGATCATAATGTGCTACTGGGCTTCATTAGTACTGGGCCTGACCTCCAAAGCGGGCTCAGAGTGGAAGGATGCCTTGCACAAAGTGTGCACTCGAGTGGGTGAGTACGAATAAGTGCCATGATCTTGGCTTCAAGTCAAATATTCTCAAGGGGCATTACCATAGTCAATTCAGACGTTTCAACTGCACAGCCCAGTGGGGCACCCAGCTGAGCTTCAGCTATTCTTCCAGCCATGCCTATGTAGATGCGAAAGAAAGAAACTGCTCAGTGACATACACAGTGCCTCGAAGAATTCCAGCACATTTCCTGTTGCTCGTCTTCATCAGAGAGGTAGGTGGAGGGCATAATGACAAGACCATGAGAGATTCTGCTTTCTGTCTCAGATCATGTTCCCAGATCCCAGATAATAAAATTTTAATATGTTCCTTGCATGGTCCAGATCACTCCACCAGATCCCAGATTTTCATTTCTGCTATTGTTAATTTACAAAACTTTCTCTCTCTGAGTAGAAGAATTGCAACGTTCTAATGATGACCTATACCAAGACACATATATGTGAAATTACCAGGAGTTGAATATTATACTGAAGGCAACTAAGAAGGGAAAGCCAGCAACATAGAAAGGTATTCCCATTGGGCTTAGAAGCATAAAATATTCCAGGAATGAATTAGGAAGAAATAAGGAACATGAATGGGCCATTTCTAATGATCCAGTGGTATGGTAATCACAAGTCCCCTCAGAAAAATAATTTCCAAGAATCACATGGGTTTACTTATGAGTTCGACCAAAGCTTCAAAGAGGAAATAATTAATATAATCCTTCTAAAACTCTTCAAAAATGAGGAAAAGGGAAAATTAACCCATTTTATGATGTTAATTTTACTGTGATAGCAAAAGCCAACAGCACATCACAAAAAAAAAAGGCTACAACCCAAAATTCTAGATACAGATACAAAAATCCCCAACAAAATCCTAGATATAGATATAAAAATATCAACAACTGAATTCAACAATAAATTTTTAAAAATAAAAAATTTATACATCTTGACAAAGCGAGAATTATCCCAGATATACAAGAATGATTCAACATATGTAAATCAAGCAATATCATTTACCAATCAATAAAAGAATAGACAAAAATCAAATGATCATATCAACAGATATAGAGAAGGCATTTGGCAAGATTCAGCATCCATTCATGATAAAAATTCTCATAAAAATGGGGAAACATCTGAGCATATATTTTGGCATTTGTTCCATACCTACTGGCAGCATCATATTCAAAATGGGGAAAATGACAGCTTTTCCTTTGAGGTCAGATAAGCAAGGATGCACATCTTTCCATTATTGTTTTACAGGTACAAGGTCTAGCCTGAGCAATTAGGGAAGAGACCATTATAAAAGGGATCCTAAGGGGAAAGAGGAAGAAAAATAAAACTATTTGCATATATCATACTAGGAAACACTAAACATTATACTAAACACCTATTAGAAACAATAAGTCAAGGAGTATATTGTTTTAGATTCTATGCTCACATAGTTAAAAAATGAGTAGTTTCCTCTTTGGAGTTATAAACAAGAGTCTCATCTTTAAGTATTGCCTTCCTTTGTCCAGCTTCTCTTTAAGGGATAGTGGAGGCTTAAAGCTATCAGATTAAATCACTTTGGTGCCAAGGTCCAACCTTGGTGGGGAACAGTGCCCAAGGGAAGGGATGAGGATTGTAAATCAAGACATCACATGATTAAAGAAATCAGAGGCAAACTCTTGAGCAGGAGGGCACAGTGGCGTTTCTCTTAGTCCACTAGTCCCGAGTTTATTTTTCACTCAGCTTTTATACAGTTCAGATCACATGGTTACAACAGACTTTAGCTTGAAGTCAGGTTTCCTGGGGGCTAATTTATTGTAAGCATTTGCTTATCTAGGATACAGGGCAGTTCCCAGACACTCTGTAGGATGCCTTTGTTATCTAAACTGATTTGCTATACAGGGCTTCCTGATATCTATGCTTTACTCTGGAGGGCAGGAATGTATAGTTCCTCATATTTGTGCAGATTGGTTCAGCAGCTTTCTTTCTTTTGCCCCCCACACTTTGGGAAATGCAATCTAGTATGTTCACAGAAGCACTTCTGCAAGAAGTATGGCCTGTATGATCAAAAGAGGGTTTGAGTTGTCCTGAGGAGAAGAAAAATAGTAAAGTGGTCAATGTCATTTGACAAGTCTCAAAGGTAGAAGAAGGGACAGTGTGTGTGTGAGAGAGAAAGAGAGAGACAGAAACAGAGAGAGAGACAGAAAGACAGAGAGTAGGGGAGAGATAGAGTGCAAGCAAAGAGCAAAAGAAAATCTCAAATAAATAAGAAATAATACTAGTTTATCTGCTATCGTGTTGTGTTCTAAGAAAATGAAACGGGGTCCAAACAAGCATGAAACTTACAAGGGGAGAAGCTGGAATCTACTCCCAGAGTCTGGGGCAGGTGGTGGTGGGTGGGTGGGAGGACTCCTTCTAATCCATACCACAGTTGTAAGACAGACAAGGTTATGGGAGAATAAAAACAAAAACAGCATTTATTGCAAAAAGATAAAGAGCAAGACTCTCCTTCAGTATGCTCAGTCTGGGTGAAGTCAATCCATGACAGCCTCACCACTACTGAGAAGTGGAACATCCATGAATTCGCAATGTCCACCAGCATTGTTTGGGTGGGTACTCGTGGCTTAGTCTGTGCTAATGGGAGGTGGCAAGTGCACAATCTATAACTGGTAGATACCGCTACTTATACTTTACTGCTCCATATACTTTTATGTATCAGGTCTTTTATTACTGAACTAGTATTTTTCACCTTTAAGAATTGTGCCAAGTTATAATCCCATTGTGTATACACTTGGAAATAGTGCTGTTTAGTTTAAGAAAGAAAAAAAAAAAAAAGAACAAGAGTCACTGAGACCAGAGTGGCCCCTTGTTTTCTTACCCTAAGACCAGTCTCAGTCTCCAAGTCCTAAGCAAAGTTGCACGAGTTGAAAGCCAGGTGGGTCCAAAATGGCAATCTTCCTCTCCAAGCCTGAGGCAGGAATTTCAAAAGGAAGCAGAA